>VDFB02323391.1:13835-33174 GCA_007258455.2 Sequoia sempervirens | reverse complement strand
AAAAGCCCTCCACAACATGTTAAGGAATAGGTGAATTTAAGTAGATAATTAATTATATATTTAGAGATATTAATCATATGGTAAGTTAAGTGATTTGAGTTTAGATAGACAATCAGTCATATTTTTAGAAGCAAATTACCTATGGCATTCAAGCAAATTAAACATTATGTCAAGATAATTATTTAATATTATAGAAATGATTTTTTATTTATTTTTTATTTGTAAGTGTTTTTTTAGATTGAAGTTATGAATCGGAGAGGTCACAAATTGATGATTATGGGTCAAGCCTACGAGCACATTGGGACAATGAAGGCATAGTGTCTGCGATCACAATAGTTCAACGAAGACTTGAACTCTAATGACCACAACAACAATGCCACCACTTAACAATCACACTATGAAATAAACCCTAATTATAATATATTTAATTTTCTTTTTTTTTTTGTTGCTATAGGTATCCCTGCGACCCAGCCAACGATCAAGAGGCGAGCTAAGGCAAGACTAATCCTTGCGAGTGGGCACAACAGCGTGCAAGTTGGTCCATCAGTTAAGTCTAGGAGCAAGAGTCGAACCCGAAACCTATAAGAAGCAAACCCACGGCCCAAGCCAACTCCGCTACCCACGGGCTTATAATATATTTAATTTTAACACCAACATTTTATATCATATTTCACAATCTATCACCCAAAAGAAAAAGAAAAATAAATCTAAAAAATTAAAAACAGAAATTTGTTCCATAAGTGTGCTAACATTGCCTCTTGTATGATAGAAATGTTCTACCTACGTTTATTCAATAGGAATGAAATATAGCAATAAAATATTAAAACAATCAGAACGTGGGCTCGCTCTTATCCGCCGCCATGTCCTTTGTCTTGCCTAGGTAGTGCAAATTTTATTATTAATAAATTGTTAGGGTTGCGTCTCCAAGATTTGATGTCGACTTCACGGAACGGGAAAAAAACAAATTAAAAACACGTTCCGTTGTGTTTGTGGCGGAACAAATTAGGTTTGAATTCCTTGGCTTTTTGTTCTTTTCGCGAAGATTCTTAGCTACTTGTACGAGTTTTCAAGTCCCTTAACCAATCCTCCTCACTGTCGTTTTAAATGAAAAGATAACAACTGGATTTGCCGTTATTGAAGAGCTTACGCCAATTTTTTCAAAAAATATAAAATAATTAGTTTGGGCGATGAAGGGGTAGGTAGGGTTCCAACAAGAAGAGTAAATAATGAAAGCGCACAATGTATGGATAAAGAATATGTCCCTAATGATTAAAACATGCCAAAATTGATAAGATAAGGTAGGTGTGATGATCGATTATGCGAGCATAAGGGGTATGGAAGGTATGATTAAAGGATGGTTCTAGAAGTGTCATATGGAAATGAAAGAACAATATAGAATGGTTAAGTCATGATGCCCCTCAATCTATCAAGATAGTTCTAAGCATGATATAAGGGGGAAAGAATGATGCCCCAAAATCTAGTGAGATATCTAGTTCTAAAAGTGTGACGTGGCAAATAAAAATAAGAGAATACGACATTATGGTGTCACTATGTCACTAATGATTATAGTATCAAATTAAGCACGATATAATGGCATAATAAGGATAATAGGTATCAAGATATCGTAGACAAGTGCTCAAAGCATGATTAAAGTCATGAACATGTGACAAGTAGAGTTGCAAGTAGATAACCATGAGAAGTATAACAAAACAAAATTCATGAACATGTGACAAGTATAGGTTGCAAGTAGATAAGCATGAGAAATATAAGAGAACAAAGTT
This sequence comes from Sequoia sempervirens, assembly GCA_007258455.2. Classification (NCBI taxonomy): domain Eukaryota; kingdom Viridiplantae; phylum Streptophyta; class Pinopsida; order Cupressales; family Cupressaceae; genus Sequoia; species Sequoia sempervirens. The sequence continues at coordinate 31,393 of VDFB02323391.1, read as the reverse complement.
CATGATAAACACAAACAAGTATAAGGATGCATACAATTAGGAAATTATAAGGAGAAAAATATCACAGTAAGAGTAGGCATAAAAGTAGGAAATGATCAACCAAAGTGACAAACATGAACAAAGAAATAGTAAAGCATGTAAGGACATATCAATTGGCAAGGAAGTTGTGAACATACATATGGTAAAATATGTCAAGTAAGAACAAAGGAAAATGCCCCCTAAGTGGGGGATGATAAACATCAAATAAGATGTGTAAAAAATCATAACAAACAAGGTATAATTAAAAGGAAAAATTACAAGGTAATAAGCAAAAGACAAAGTGAAAAACTAGAAATATAGGCATTTACACATATAGTCTATAGAGATGCCCATGAATCATCAAAAAATATAGGAGGATCATCATCATCTTCCAAAAGATCATGATTGCCCCAACATATGACATCATACTTTTCTTCATTGGTTCTTACATTTTGTTCTCATTGCTTACCTTTGCTAATACATGTGCTTATTCTTGACAATCCTTTGTACGTTTTCACAAACACTACCAATTGGTGGCACATTAGGAATTTATTTATTAACCCTAATTTATTACTTCTTTGATTGGGGTTATAGAGAAATATTTGACACTTAGTGCACCACAACACTTTGCTCAACTAATAACTTAATCCCCACTGAATTAGGAACACACAAAGGTCTAAAAGCTAACATGTTGACTATGTACAATACTAATTCTATCTCAAACTATACTAAAAGTCGATACTTCAACTCACAAATCATATTCCTCCTAATTTCAAAAAATAACATATCATCAATATATAATATAATAATAAGGAAGTGATTACCGTCCATTATATAATAGATGCAATGATCTAATTTGGACCTCACAAATATCATTCCCAACACAAATGTATCAAACTATTGGTACCATGTCCTAGGAGATTGCTTGAGACCATACACATATTTCTTCAACTAACAAAACAAAATTTATTTACTTTTTTCAATGTAGTGTCATGACTGCGACATATAAATTATCTCTTCCTCCAAATAGCCATGACGAAAAATTGTCTTCACATCCATCTTCTCAACCTTAAAATCAAATTTTACTACAATAGATAATAGAAACCAAGTGAATTTCATATTATCATATCTAGATAAAATCTCACCATAATCAATTCCCTCAACTTTAGAATATCCCTTCACAACCAGTCTTACCTAGTACTTCTCAATATTGCCATATAAATCAATTTTCTTTTTTTTAACACCCATTTGCATCCAATAGGTTTACATCATTTAGGTAAAGGTACTAGGTCCCACGTGTCACTTTTATATAACACAAAAGTCTACTCATTCATGACCATTTTTAAGGACTCTACATCATCCATACCCATATCCTCCTTTATAATCCTAAGCTCATTTCTATTAGTAATCAAAGAAAATATACATATTCAATTAAGAGGATTATACTTGTCTAGTTGTTATATGTATTGATTAGACATCCTCAAGAGTTATTTAAGCTATCCTCTTCTTTATATCCTTTATGAGATATGGTTCAACTTTCTAGGTCTTTGGGGTAGTTAAACCACATATTTCTTTTCATCCTTTTATGGTTACAATATAGTGGAAGAAGGCTTAACTTCTCTAAAGATAAAACTTTTTCTATATAAAGCTCTCTTAGCAGTAGGATCCCAAAGCTTGTACCCTTTCACATCAATACCATAATTGATTTAAATTTTACAACCCTATTCTCCAACTATGACCTCTTTTACCAAGGCACATGAGCATATACCTTGTAACCAAAGACTCTAGGAGATATCAATGAAGGATTTTTTCTTGACCACAATTCCATAGGTGTTTTATCAATAAGATTTTATTTAGAATACCTATTTATTAGGTAATAATTCATAGTAACTGCTCATGCCCAATTTTTTATTCCAAGACAACACCACAAATCATACTCTTAGCCCCCTCCATCAATGTCCTATTCATTATTTTTTAACTTTATTCTACTAATGTGTGTTCCATTATCCTTGTAGAACTTGTCAAATCATGTACTAAACAAAATTTACCTAAATACAATCAAAATAAAAGTTATAATCATTTAGCCCCTTAATAAGAATTTTTTTCAAGGTCCCTAGACCTTTCTCAAATATGTGACTCGTCATTTAGTTCCATAACATAGCTTTCTTTGTAGAAATCTTAGTGTCCAAAGCATGAGAAGCCTTAGGTACCCAAAAAGTGAGACCATCAAAATTGGACACACCACTCTTCTTTGTTGCTTGTTGCAATGGTGAAGGTAAATATTATATATATCATCTCTATAGGAATATAAGAAGTATTGCACTATTTATTTTGTTTTTCCAACTAAAATAGAGTGCCTATTTGAACATCCTTAGCAAGCACCATAGCTCCTTTGGCCAACTTGCACCCACCACTTGAGAAAACAAATTTTACACACTCAAATCATTTAATTTACCTATAGAAAGTGGGTTTTGTATCAAACCAAGAATATGTAGTACACCATTGATCCCCTTCACTTATCCATCAAGGAATTAAAATAGGGATCTTTCTTAGCCAATAATATTCAGATGAGATTTATATCCAAGATACACTTTCCAACCATCATATTATGCATATTTTATAAACTAACCCTCATGTGATCTCATGTGAAAATATGCACCATAGTCAATCATTCATGCACCTTTTGATGCATGTGTAGTCATGACTATGAAAAATAAATCACCATAATTTTGCTAGAACTTCTCAAACTTGTCACTAGAATACATATTTTCCTTTTTCTTTTCCTCCTTATAGTCTCTTCTAAAATGGCTAGTCTTGCCACAATTGCAAAAAAATCCATGGACTTACTAGGAGATTTAAATCTCTCATGAGATTTAGATCTAGATTTGTGTTGCTTCTTTTCCTTCTTACCTTTTTATTTTTTTCTACCACAAATAGATAGGTCCTTCTTGGTAGATATAGAATTATTTATTTGCATCTCTTTAGAAAGAAAGAATTCTACCACCTCATCCATTTTTATTAGTGGTAGAACTCCCAATATCCATAACAAGGTGGTCCCATGAATCTAGCAAATAACATAAAAAAATTGCGCAATGATCCTCCTCCTTTATTTTTAATCTAATGGAGTACAACTGATAACAACCATGTTAAATGAATTTAGGCATTTGTCCATAGATCTACCATATTTCATCCTAGGGGTATACAACTTCTTTATTAGAAATATTTAATTAACTAGAGATTTAAATTTATATACAATCTCCCAATTTCTTCCAAATAAGTGTTGTGGTGGTCTCTTCATGTATATTCAATAATATTGAATTATTCAAATAGGATCTAATGAGACCCTTAGGTTTTTATATATTTTTTCCAATATTCTTGTGACATGGAAATAGATTTAGATTCAGATATTGTAGCTCATAAATCTTTTTCTATGAGCGTATCCTCCATTTTGAGCTTCCAAAACTTCTCCATTTCTATTCTAGTTGTGATTTCCATCTCTTCCTATATTAATATCAAACCCTTCTATGCAAGCTTCCACTCAAATGAACATTAGTACCAAAAACCATTTAACCAACATCGTGAATCTAAGGTGATCAAGGTCTAATACCAAATGAAATGAGGAAAGGTATACAAAAACACTTTCTAAATTAATGTTTAGAGGAGATTATTGTAAAAAAAAATAGATCTTTATAATTACAAAAGGGACCTAGCACACATAAAACATAAAAAAAAATTATACCAAAACATAGGTGTAGATTTTTGGGAGGAAAACCCCACTCCAAACCAACCCATTGTATTCTTTAGTAATATAAACATGGTTCAAATACACTTACAAATAATTTTATAAGAGTATCACCAAATAAAGATTTATATTAATTTTGATGGCATAACGATGCTTACAAATCACTATCCATACCTCCATCTCAAGAACCTTATAAATAGGATAATAAATACACAAAACTATCAAATGGTAATTAAAAACCATGAGTTAAAACCACCCAAATTTTGATTCCCAACTACCTAGTTAGAGAACCAACACCCAAATCCAAAGATGAGTTCACAAGATAAAAATAGCATATTCCTTCCACATGCCATAAGCATCTCATAATCCACTCACCAAAACAATCACATCTTTTAGGGTGTTGGTAGGAGAATTTTCACTTCTACAAAGAATTCACCATTGCTCTTATATCATTGTAAGTTTATGAGAAGATTGGAAAAACTGAAGAGGAGAACCATAAAATGGTTGAAGAACAATTGAAAGGAAAGAGGACCATAGGTTCCAACAAATATAGCAACTCCAATGGTACTAAATTAAAAATCATGATACTAATAAACTTCCATCCAAAGATATTGATGTGTCTAAGTTGGGTTCCTTGAAAATTTATCATATATCATCCTTTCTAAAATGGTGGCTCATTTAGTGTATGAAGTATAAAATTCAAGCTTTGGCAAAGAAGATTGAGACCATTATTGATGAGGAAGATAACACTTTCAATGGCAAGAAGGATAATGATTGGTTTACACTATTATATATTTTATAATGTTGCTTGTAATAATCTATATGCTACTATCTTACATCTATGTTCTTATTATGTAATGTATTTGCTAAAATTATCCTCTTGATTACCTTTTTATCTTATGATAGTCTTAGTACGTTGAATTTATAATCTTATTTCACTACTTAGGTTTTTATGTGGTGGTTCTAGTTATGTCTTACTATTAGTCCCTTTTTGGTTGGATTTGTAAGAAATGGTGCTCTTTGAGATATATTTATATTTTTATTCAATATATATATATACTATCTTATCTCTACCAAGGCGAAGAGACTTAAAAAATAAATTGACTATGAGAGGGGATAATCCACCAAATTATTAAAGTATTACTCACAACCAACAAAGAAACAACCTCAAGAGAGAATAAAATCAAATCCCCTTCCCTTATAAGAAAAAACAACCTACATGGTCCATTAGGAAGCTTCACATATCATTAAATGCACTTCCATTTGCAATCTTTCCACTTTGGTTATACACCTTATATGCTTGTACTAGGATTTCCCCTTAAGAATAATGTTTCTATGGCACTAAAAATTTCCTCACAATACACGAATTACAAAGGGAAAGGAATATTATATATTAAAAAACCATCACCTTTTAAATGTTGAGCCCCAACAACTGAAGTTGATCCCAAAATATATTCCTCCTAAGAAATATCCTAAAAATATTTTTAATCAACTACTTGCTCTCCATAGTATAATATTTGGAAGGGACATTAGATAAGGCCATATATTCCCCAAGAACCTCCCCAAAACACCATTCTTACACTCTAATTTATTGTTTTATCTCAATCTCAATTTCTTACTAATGCATAAGGAAGTCTTAAACTTTAACCCTTGCATAGTAGATTCCAGTGGTGCTTCTTAGCACTTCCATATTTTATTTACCTCAAATATCATCAATTAATATGTTTTAAAAAAATTAACTCAAAATGGAATCACATCATTTGAGCATAATTCCACCAATTTGATAACACCATTGGTGTGATCACGCACTAGACACTCAACTTCTTATATTTTGGATTTATCATCTCATTAATATTATATACACTAAAATAGGCACACTATACACCAAAGAGGGTATACATATTATTGGGTCCATTCAAGAGAAATACATTAGGGTTCACTTCATATCTCAATAAATATATTTAAGATCAAACATCAAAGGGTATACTAGAGAGATCTTGAGAAATGGTAACTATAAATATAGGATATTATATTGGCCAATAAATTTTTCTTAGCAAAGGTGAATGGGTTGATTTGATGTGTTTAGAGGGTATTTTATCTTTGTTAAGATGTATCTAAGTTAATTCAAATGTTATTTATTTTGTTTGAAAAGTTTTATGTGATGTTGTTTGATGAGTTTTATGCAATGTTGTTGCACAATAAGTCACTTAGATTGTTGGATGTTTATAACTGAAAAATGTGTATAGATATTAAGTATTAAGATATCATATTTGAGCATGAGAATTTGTTGAAGTGATAACATAATAATTGACAATAAGATTTACAAACTTTAGAATGTTGTAGATTATCAAACAATGATTGACAAGTCTTTGTATAACTAAAATAATAGCAGGATAGTTTATAACTAATTTAACTAAGAGTTGGGAAGGTATATAAAATGATGATTAAAGGCCTATTATAGAGAGGATTGAATATTGAAAGCTTTAAGAATATGCAATGTTGTTCAGGGAGGCTAAATTAAATATTTTTAACCACAAAGGAAGGTGTAGAGTTTCTTTATTTTAATATTTGTTAGATATTTTATTGCTAGGAAAAGGTGTATTGTTCACCTTGTATAATGATTATAAATGTACCCCACAGCTACAAAGTGGGTGACTCCAAGAGTGGTGTTGTCGAGGGTACGTGGGTGATGAAATAAGGCTTGGTTAGTGTAATGTCCCCATTTTTTGAGGTAATTTGATTTAATTAATTTAATTAATTAAGTTGTCCAAAATAATGATTTTCAAGAGGATGACTAATTAGTTACTTTAATTAAATCATTAAGTGGTATTAAGTTTATTAATTATATAAGGGCCCTAGCTCTATTGCTAATCTGCTATGGCTCACACACACGAAGTTCTAGTGTCTCTGAAAATTTGAGATGGTTTACCATTTGGCTTACTAAAAAGTCAAAGACCTGATTTTATATAGGGTCGTACAATCTGACTCCTGCCTAAAAGTTAATTAATTATTTATAAGGTTATCAAACAAATCAATATTACAAGGTGACCTTATATTTAATTAATTTAATAAAGTGACTTGAATAAAATATTATATCATAAAGTCACTAAATTAAAAATAAAAAGAATGAATGAAGCTCGAAACTAAAAAGTATAAATGTACATCTGTCATTCTATGCAGATTTGGATGTTGTTGTTGTTGTTGTTTCAATCTGTAGCCTAGGTTTCACAGATTGCTTCTGGTCAGAGGGTGTTCTAGAACTCCCATTGATAGCAATTTTGAGGGTGTGAAATATCACCCAATTATTGCAGTCATGAGAGGTTACTAAAACTCTACTGAGAATTTGTGGCCACAGCCAATTTGAGCAACCCATTTGGAGATTCATAGCCATTATTTAAAAGGATTCTTCTTCTCAACAATTCTTTCCTTTGGAGTAGAAGGCAGATTTGGCTGTATAGGAGATCAATATAAAACGATATTTCCATGAACAGGTCACAGCTGGAGTATAGAATTGTTTGTGGTGCCTTCCTTTCACGCTTAATTATCTTCATAGTTTGGGTGCACCCACTTTCTGTATTGTATTGATTATATTTAGAGTCTATAGACTTCAAAGTCGGTGGAGATTATTTTAATTTAACATCAAACCATCTAGACAAAATGGTCTTTATTGGTGGCACTTCATGGAAGATGTTCGGAAAACTAAACAAAATTCTGAGACATTAAAAGTTGGGTTGAGGTCAAAGCAGTGTTTGGGAAGGAAATTCACGCAACAATGAGAATCAATTTCACACAAGCTGCCACCATTCCCCATTGGAGCAAGGCTCATTACAATGGTATCGTGAGCGTTTCCTGCACCTCGTAATGTCACGAAATTGTTTCATTTGCGCAACAAAGCGATGCATCCAAGAGATAGAGAAGAAAGAAACAAACGAAGACACTCATCGAACGCTGAAAAGACAAAGATATGGTAGGTTCATGGAGGAAGAGAGGGAAGTCCTCCTAGAAATGGAAGAAGAGATGATGATAGAGAGGTACTTGATACTTTGAGGGGTCTAAGGGATGGTCAACAGCAGGTATCTGGGGTACTTTAGCTGCTTGAAAACACTCTACGATAATTGATCTTACCTAGGAGGCAGCCCCAAGATCATGATGATGATAGGAGCATAGCAGGTTCAAGGAGAGTACTAAGAGCATATTCTTGCACTGCAGATAGACCTACACGACCCACCTTCTTGAGGGAAGAACATGCAGTAGAAGAAAGTGTTGAAGATGTTGAGGAGCCTACCTTTGCTGATGCATATATGGCTGCTCATGATGAATGGCAACTATTGACACCAGGAGCTCGAGAGCTCATGCATTTTGATCATTTTGTACAAACGAGGATGGACTACTACAGGTCTCGATGGGAGAGGAGACCTCAGAATCAGAATAAGGATCTTAAGCAAGCTACTAATAAACTTATTTTTCCCATGTTTGATGGAAGTGGTAAAACTATTGCACAGTCATGGATTCATAAGTTGGATACTTTCTTGGCTCTTCGACCCATGACAGAAGAGGAAGCCATCAAGTATGCCACTTTGCATTTGGAGGGTGCAGCGCACGAATGGTGGTATCATGGATTGGCAACATTACAAAGATACAGAACGTGAATACGCATCCCATCAAGAGCTCGGTGGAATGACTTGTGAACGCTTTGAGTAGGAAAGACCTAATCATAATTTCGTGTGGATCGGTCAACCCAAGGCTGGAAGCTCGGAGAACTACATTTCGGGACTTTTCAGATTATTTTCAAGAATATTCCCAACATCTCAGAGAGACGACTAGTGGTGTTATTTATGGAGGGCTTATTGGAGCCTATGAGAGGATGGATAAAAGCCTTTGATCCTCCTACTCTTCAGGAGGCAATGAAGAAGGCTAGGAGCATGGAGTTTGCAGCACCAAAGAGCAAGATCTTGCATAAGGAAATACCTTCAACAAGCAATGAGACTCCTCAACAACCAAACAAGAAAAAGAAATCAGCACCTATGATGGATGAGGAGACACGAGAAGAGTTGAGGAAGAGGAAATTATGCTATTGGTGCAAGGAGCCTTACAACAAGGATCATGATTTCCCTTTGAGGCCTAAGGGAAAGGCAAACCGTTTCATGTGGGCATACTTTGAGGACTCCAATTCTGATGATGTGGATCAGCAGGTTGCTTCAAAACTTGATCAGGATGAGAAGACTTCTGCTCCCATGGCGTTTCTTGCCAATGTTCAGGATGAGACTACATTCAGGTTCAAAGGGACAGTTGATGGATAGCGTTGCATCGCTATGCTTGATACTAGTGCGACACATAACTTTATTAATGGAGATTTTGTAGCTTGGTGCAGACTTCAGGTTGAGGATTTTGATGGATTCAGAGTTCGAGTAGCGGATGGATATACTCTCGCATGCACCAAGAAGGTTGATAATCTCACTTTGAAATTGAATAGCTATGAGTTACATTCGAATTTTTATGTGGTCAACATAGGAGAAATGGACATAGTTTTGGGAATGAAGTGGCTCCAGGATTTGGGAGTATTTACCCTCGATGTACCTAAGATGGAAATGTCTTTTGGGGTTGATGGTAGGAGGCATGTATTGAGGGGAATTACAGGTGGAGGTTTGTATTCTATCAGAGGGTTGGACAGTAAGAGAAAGGAGAAGGTGATTCAGGAGAAACATGAGATGATTTTCAATTCATTGTTCGAGGTGGAAGCCGCTTGGTCATATGACAATACACTCTATAGCTTGGATGATGATAGCTCTCTTGATTCTAGTCTTGAGATGAGCATTGTTAATAGTATTTGTGATCCTACTAGTGCATCAAGATTGCAAACGGGACTCACAGAGGAGATTTCAGAGGTGTACATGGTGAGGAATGCTTATAGATTCATTTTTTATTCTCATGTACATGACCTATTCATGATGCACAATTTAGGGACACATGTGATGGATAGTTTGGATGATAGTTTATCTTGTACGAAGTTTGGAGGCAAGGATGATCAGTCTCTTGGCCTGCTTCCACTTGAGGCTTATACTTTTGTAGCACTTGGTGATGGTATTGAGTTGGTACGATAGTTTTAGATTGAGCAAATGTTGTAGGAATTGTTTGGTGATGACAGGGACATTATGTAGTTCTTCTTGTGGGATCCAGGTGGTGAATTGCTTGAGGACAAGCAATTTCAGGAGGGGCGGACTGTAATGTCCCCGTTTTTGGAGGTAATTTGATTTAATTAATTTAATTAATTAAGTTGTCCAAAATAATTATTTTCAAGAGGATGACTAATTAGTTACTTTAATTAAATCATTAAGTGGTATTAAGTTAATTAATTATAAGGTTATCAAATAAAATTAAAATTAAAAGGTGACCTTATATTTAATTAATTTAACAAAGTGACTTGATTTTAAAATATATTATAAAGTCACTTAAATAAAATAAAAGAATATTCTAGAAGCTTCTGGAGAAATTGGGGAAAAAGAATAAATAGACATCTTGGGCTTCATTCTCAGCAGGTAGATTTGGATGTTGTTGTTGTTGTTGTTGTTTCATCTTGTGGAGCCTAGGGTTTCTACAGATTGCTTCTTATCGTAGGAAACAGAAACTTCCTATTGATAGCAATTTTGAGGGTGTGAAATATCACCTGAATTATTGTAGCTGAGGGAGAGGTTACTTCAGACTTCCCATTGGAGCAAAATTTGTGGCCATTGGAAAATTTTAGAGCAAATCGATTTGGAGATTCATAGCTATTTATTTGGTGTTGATTCTTCTTTCCTTTTGCATCAATTTTCCTTGAGTAGAAGGGCAGATTTTATTGTGAGGAGATCTAATATAAAATTAGATATTTCATATTTGCAGTCATAGCTGGGACGCCATTGGAGGCATAGAATTGTTTGTGGAGTCTTCCTTTCACGTCAATTATCTTCATAGTTTGGTGTGCCCACTTTTTATAGGCATGGAGATTATATTTAGAGCTTGAGAAGACTCAAAGCTGGTGGAGATTATTTTAATTTCATCAAATTGATCTAGACAGGGGCGACCTTGCTGGGAGGGCGATTTCATGGAAGACAGCTAGGAAAAATCCAAATAAAATTGAGAGTCATTGTTGGGTGTTAAGGAGGCTAGGCGCTAGTGTTTGGAAGGAAAATTCAATGCAGTCAATGAGAATCGAATTCTTCATAAAGGCTGCCAGCTATTCCCAGTTTGAGCAAGGCTCATTACAGTTAGCATGGTGAAGCAATGTGGTGGCAGAAGGAGTTAAATGCAGGGAAGGTGGTGGGAGACTAAACGTTCTCCATTCAACCGTATTAATAGATTGTCTTGTCGAAGGATGGTATGGGGAATGTCTTTCGAGTTGATGGGACGATAATATTGGTTGTGGTGTTTATTATGCCTTAACTCTCTCAGCGTCTCTCATTTTCTCTCACAAAAATGATGGAAACTCCTATGTGTTTGTTGTCTGCTAGAAAGCTTTGGGATTTCTATCGAAGAATTAGGCATGGACAGTTGAAATCGGTTTTTAAGGTTTGGGATGAACTAATCTTGGGGGCAGCAAAATTGATTTTGGGAGAGGAGTTCATGAACTTGGTGGAATGTTGGCAAACGAATGTCGACATAGCATCCCATTTCCTTTCCTTGCTCCTGGACTTGGAGGTGCCAAAGTCAATGGTTCTGCTTATGGCTCAAAAGCTTGTCTGGGATAGTCTACTGGAGGGTGCCATGGACGTGGTGATTATGGCTGAATTGGGTGTGGGGATTCCTTGGCCTCATGACTTGCATCGAGCTTTATTACTAGGTGTAAGGGTTAAGCAATATCCTTTCATCTTGGATATCAAAGGTGAGGCACTGCAGCATCATCACGATCGAGCTCACTGTGGATTGATTTTCCTAAAGCATTATCTTTATTTAGAGCCATCAGGAGGGGTAGATTGGTGTTGAATCTTCAAGGATCTTTTGCTAGCTGAGGGTGTGATTGTGGAGGAGTAACTGGTAATTTTGGGTTGGGTGATCTATTTTATGTTAAGTTATTTTTGGGTGTTTGTATGGGGCTCTCTGGGAGTTAGGTCTAAATTATTTGTATGGGGATGTCTGGTAGTCTGTGGGCAGGGTTTTTCATGTGTTTGGTGTTTGAAGATAGCATCTAGTTTTGGGTGGTCTAGTGGAGGGATCTAGGGATGGTTTATGGCGTTTTGGATAGCATATGGACTAGAATGTAATTTTTTTTTTGCAAATCAATACAATAATATTTACGAATAAAAAAGAAACAAAGCCATTCATCACAACAAACAATTTAATAAACTATAACATCTCCAAAACTTAAAGAAATTGGATTTAACAATTAGATATCATATCACATATCTGCCTCTAGATACCACTGTTTAGTGTTTTCATTTCCAAGATTTTGAGTCTCCTTCAAGACCCCTTTTCAGGGAAACTACAAGATCAATAGTGTTGTTTTGGATTGTCCTCAGTACTCTTTAAATACAAGAAGATAGGTTAATAATTATAATTTGAGAGAAGCCAGCCCTATAACTTGAGATTGATCCTTATTTATTTAAAACTTATTCCTATTTATTTATTTATTTTAAATTTGTTCTGATCTTAGTTTTCCTGTAGGAAAGGAAATTGACAAATTGAGGGCTTCTCAAAAACTTATAAAATCAAAACCTCCAGATCTGAGTTCATACTGCGATCAAAGAAAATTGCACAATGCATTGTGTCTGAAAACCTTATGATGCTCTGGGACAATAACATGATGACATCTTAAGGTTTAAATGAAATGTCTATATGAGACATATGTCAAATAGGTGAGAACCCCAATTCAATTGAAGTTTAAAGTTAAACAGCAGTGCTGGATCAAGCAGATGGCAAATTGATAGAAGAGGAGGCTAAAAATCTTTGCAGCTTATACCTATCGCAACTGAAAATAGATGCACAATAAAGATCTATACTATGAGCTAGGGTTAATTGGTTTGATCAGCTATATGTCAAATAGATGAGGACCCCAATTCAGTTTAAATTTAAACAGCAGTGGTGATCAAGCAGATAACAAGTTGATAGAAAAGGACGCTAAACATCTTGGCAGCTTATACATATTGAAACTAAAAATAGATGCGCAATAAAGATCTTCACTATGAGCTAGGGTTAATTGGTTTGATCCAACAGGACCATTAAGGAAAGTGCTACCAAAATAAGGTAGATAAAAATGCCACAATATGTATCCATTTCCAAAATCAAAGCCACATCATAAATGCAATTTTCTGCTCAAAAGATATGCATAGATAAATAAATGATCAAAAGGAAATACCTGTAAATAAGACCCTGTTTATAAAGCTGAACAAAAGCCTCTGTTACTGCATTTGATCTTTTCTCATCCATGGTGAAACACTGTATAAAAGCATCAATGAGAAATTGCTATAGCTTCTGCAGAGTATCATTTGATGAAAAGTGACAAAATACTTCTGTGAATGAAATCCAGGGTGCAACATTCAAGGTACTCAACAATCAAGCATAATTTCTAACCTCCCGTGACCAATCAAGAGAGGCTCCAAGATGACGCTCTTGATTCAAAATTGTTCCTCCATATTCATTTTTCCACTTCCAGACCTACAAATAAATAATAGAATTAGCTGCAAAATACTCATATATGCTGAGATCAAGAATAGAAAGTCCATCTAAGAACAACTCTCAAAACAAGTATTGCTGGTTTACCAGACTTAGCAGCTACCTATTTACTAGTCCTGTATCATCAATCACTCAATCAACTCAATTGTAATGATCATTCTCACCTCAGCAACAAATTTCTCACGTCCAAGATCATGCCTTGTTAGTCCTCTTTCACGCATTATCTTCTTTTCCACCACCACCTATAAAATGCACAACACATAAGCTTTCAACAATGAACAAGGCTACTATCTATTAAAACGTGTCCATGAGTATCATAACAAATTGACAACAAGAAACATATGTGCAGTACTAAAGTTAAATATATTTAAACCTGTGTTGCTATTCCAGCATGGTCCATCCCAGGCACCCAAAGAGTATTATAACCACTCATCCTCCGCCATCTAATGATGGTATCCTGGAAGCAAAGAGAACTGCTATGATAAAATAGTACAAAGAAAGCAAAATGATATCCAAAGGAAAAAGAAAAAAAACATAATTAGAGATCCAATAAAAACACAAAGTATAGTCACAGTTGTACCTCAATAGCAGACGTAAGACCATGTCCTATATGTAGTGCACCTGTAACATTTGGTGGAGGCAACACCTGGAATAAATAACAACCAAAACTTAATAAATGCAGATGTCATTGAATGTCCAAAGCAGAGTACAAGATTATATTTATACAGAAATGTCCATGTATGTAACAGTAAACATTAGATGTTTCTCCTCTTTTAACTATTTTAAATTTTTCAATCAAGACATTACAACTTAAGATTAGGTATATCTCATTCTCACACAATATCAGATCTATTAAAATATCAAATTCAAGGTTCATAATCATTAACAACAGGTTTTTCCTTAAATTCCATGATTTTTTTATAAAGAACAAAAAAATCTTTATAATAAGCAATATCTTCGTCAAGAATAATTTTCTGTTTCTTTTTAGTACCCTCTTTTTCAGTAGGAAGATCCTCACCTGAAATCTCTATAGGAATCTTTTTAACATTCATAGATGCTAGAGAATTTGGGAGTTTTTTCGAAATCATTAAAAAATATCACTCACAAAGCAAAGCCTGTTCTGTAGGAAGAACGCTAAGAAGCAATCCACATTTTGTACCCATGGTTTGAAGGAAAATATTCAACAAATAATTAGTGAATATCTTTCTATTTAGAGACACTAGTGCCAATGTTTTCAAAACATATTCCAATGAATCTTTTGGATAGAAATTATTCCTTTGAGTCCAATGGACCTAATTTGGTCATTTACGAGCTTTAATATAATTTCATGTTGCCTCCATTACCTGCATTCCCTAAGTCATTACAAATTCACTCACTATACTTGCTTAAACCTCTGCACTCCAAGTTTTGCCAAGATTTAATAAATTATACACACCACAGTGACTTGCCCGTTCTTGCTTGTGAAAATTTATGACCCGCATAAAGGACACCATCTTTCAATGTAAGATTCATAATGTGCCAACCTGCCAAAAATCTCAACTTTTTTGTTGATAAATTTGTTATTCTTCTGTAACAAACCAAAGCCCATACAGATAGGATTTTAACTCCACTCTAATGCACACGATGGTGAATCTGCAGGGATTTACCATTTGCTTCGCCAAACCTGACTAAAGAATAATGTGGAGCTTGAAGAGTACACCACAGCAAGTTCAGACTTTTCAAAACGTGAATGAATACAGGTGCACCACTTCCAAGTTAAAAAAAAAAAAAACTCCACTGTATTGTACTTTTTCAGCCAAACACATGGCTCAAAACACCTTCCCCACTTTTTCAATTAATATTTTCAAGACCACAAAACATGGTATCCCTCATTAACCTCCACAGTCCAGACGTCCTATCTCTACAGAGCAACACATAAATATAAACTCTATTCAGAATGCTCATGCTCTAGAAAATGGGATGGTTTTCCATATTCATTATTGTCAAATTTTCTACATTTCAAATATCTGGATCAGACTCTATTAGTAAACAATGTTTAAAGCCTTTTAAGCCTAGAAAACCACAAATTGCTGTCTACCAACTTGCTGTGGTTTCCTTGAGTATGTCTCCCAAAAGTGTGACTATAACTAATGGTGACAAAACCAACCAGCAAACCTACTAACACATGTACTCAATGCTCAAACAGCCATCTTACTTAGGAAACAATCAACTTCAAAACACGTGCTATAGCTTTAAAAGTCATTCTCAATCATACTTGTGCTATCTGAAGCATTGCATGCTTCCATCCTCACCTCTTTGAGAAAAGATGAGTGTGTCCATTGTTGTGGGAAATCTAAATGTCATGTATCAGTTCAAGCATTAAACTAATAATCTCAATCACTTAAGCAATTCTCACTTCATGAACTTCAAGGAAATTTAAATTGTCATGCATGGGTTGATATGTAAGCATCACTCCATAGAGTTGCTGACCATGTCAAATTGAAACACGGCATTGATATTCTGCATTTAGATCGGTTGGTTTATTAGTTATTAGTTTCTAAATTATTCTTTTGGCATTTCCATTATAACTAATGAGATGAAAAAGTGAACTGACCTGAGAAAGTAATATAGGTTGGTTGCAGATCATATAAAATTGAAAAGTCCGGGAGTATTGTTCCATATGAGCTATTTGAGTTATATGGATGGATGTGTGCCAAACACTGATCTCCATTATGTTCAAGAACAAAACAGAACTGCTCCTATTGATACAATAATGATTTTTTTATCAAAATCTGGGATATATGTTTAGTGCCCATGATCTTGACTTCATCAGAATCATGAAACATGCTATATAATAAGTCTATGTGGTGATCTCAGTTCTTTTATCATATAACCAACCTAAAATGATATAGGTGCTACCTAAAAGCAATGTCCGAAAACAATATGTAGCTATGTAAAAGTTTATGATAGGCCAATACCAGCAATGGAAATTAAGGAGTTACATCCAAGATAATCTATTAATGCACTTATAGTAATATCAGATATTATATATGTCCAATCATTAGAAACCTTAAAGACTTTCCAAGACTCTTTCTCAAACAAGGCACAATAATGTCTTGAAACTCAGGCTGCCTCAGATTTGATATTTCATCGACTCTAACATTGAAACGTGTAGCCTTCTCCTGTGATAATAATTATCTTTCCTAAGCCTGTAAGAGAAGATGACGTACAATTACAAATGGACGCTTTTTGCTGTTAGCATCAGCCACAAAGAAACGAGACTTCTCCCACCATTGATACCATCTGAGAGGGAAACATTTAAATTAGCTTATAATAAATACTGCTTGTGAATCAAGATAAAACATATTATTATCCTTGCAGACTTCAACAAAACATACTAATCAGTAATCAATACCATACACAACCTTCTAACACCTTAAGAAACATAAAAAAACATCACTTACGCAGTTTCCACAGCACTTGGATTATATACTTTGGCCATTTCTGGAGCAAGCCTTTTCTTCTCACCAAGAGGTGTCGGAGGATCTTGATAGTCCTCTTGATTTTCATCTGCCACAGACTTCTTTGCTGCTTTTTGCTCAGCTTTCTTGGACGGTTGTGATCCTTTTTCAGCCTGTTTACGAACTTGAGAATGTGAGAACAAGAAAGATAGCTGTCCACTTCTAACCTAAAAATATACCTCGGAAACATTTAAGAAATGTACTTCTTGGTAGCACATATTAGAACACATAGAAGTCCCCATAAAGGTGAAGATTTCATCATCAGCATTGCAGAAAGATGGTAAAGTATAAATAGCCCAACCTGAGCTTTTGCAGCTTCAGCTTTCTGTGCTGCTTTAAGTTTCTTTAACTCCTTTTCCCTTGCCTGCATAGTTTTCAAACTTGTGAAAATCAGTGACACATACATTGATAACACTCAACATTGATTAATAATTTGACACCACAGCCATGACAAATCCAAGCTCCAAAGCAATCTTCCTATTTATAGAATATGCTAGTCTTGAAAACAGTAACAGATTATGGACAAATATTCAACTTTTCAAGCAGGACACTTCAATATCAATGAACAAATGAAGACATGGGCAAACAATAATGGCTCTGGGGAAAAAAGTCTAAGATTTGAATGGAGAAATAAAATACAAATACTAAACTGT
>VDFB02323391.1:0-13735 GCA_007258455.2 Sequoia sempervirens | reverse complement strand
ATATAGTAGAATGATGATATAAAGAGAAAAAAATACAATGCTTTATTTATGTTGTATCCATGTACCTAGTTGTCATGAGTCTTCCAGGTAAGATTAACAAACATATACAAACAAGCATGGGGAAAGTCCAAACAAAATAGGAAAACAATACAACTAGTATCTACAAATAAAGAGGATTATTTCTCTAAAGTCCTTTAAACATATCATTGGTCTCTCAATATTGATCATAAGGGTGGGGAGTCGAGCCTATAAAGGAAGTACTATTAAAGAAGTACTAGGTGTCTCACCCACAACAAGAGCTAAAGAACTAGTTTCAAGCACAACATCATCTTGAATATCCTTTGTGGTGAGTATCAACATTTTATGAAGATCGTGGATTATGTTGGAATATCTCTGATGGATTCAAATAGATTCTCCACATGAGGAGAAGATGGTGAATTTCTATCAAAATATATGATAAGAGGACTAACACCACTAATATCATGAATCAAAGAAATGACATAAACAAAATATTTTGGAATTTCTTCCATGAAGAGAATTGATTTAGTGTCATTTGGATGTGGTGGACAAGGTGGGTTTGGTTTTTTCTTTTGATAGGGTGGAGTTGGATAGTGATCTAGTTTTATTTTGGGAGGTGGGTGGGGGATATTAATGTCAATGGTGGTAGGGAGAAGAACATCAAGAAATACTTCATGATTAGTACACTGAAATAGCACTAAATTGGAAATTGTTGCACTGGGTATTTGATCCAGGGCACTCGAGAGCTATTGGTACAAGAAAGGATGGAAAATATTCAAAATCATTTTTTTTGGTATTTTCGATGTTTTAGTAAATTATATTTTTAGAGGTCTTCGGAGCATAATTTAGGGTCGATACTATTGTCAGTCCCTTAAATGGAATAGCATAAGCAGGTACAGAAGTTGTCAATCCAATCAGCAGGCTGAAAGTTAGGACCCCGCCAAGTTGGGGTACCTAAATTCACTTTTTTTTTGAAATTTTTGGTTTTATTTGTTAATTTCTCACAGCCAATTGATCATTTTGAATTCCTGAGGTTGTGATGACTATTGACATTCCTCAATTTGTATATAGTTTTTATCTTTCGAATAAAATGGTGAATTTTTAATGCATACAACTCCTTTTTACAAGTTTTGCAATTGTCTAGCAATAACAATATCATTGGATTTTCTTGACACTAGATATTGTAAAATAAATTTACACTCGAATTCAAATCATTGGTATCAGAACGGGAACACCCTTGAATGTCAGATCATACACGGTCAAGCTATCGAAGATTAGGATTGAAAATACAAGAATTTATCAAATTATCCTCCTTTGAGATGCACACGACCAAAGATGCCAGAGGAACAAGGTGACTCATTAGACCCTATCAAAATGATGGTTGAAGAATCTTTGAAAAAGAAATGGGAGGATATGATGAATGAATTTGCATGATTTTTTTGGCAGAATCAAGTAAATTAGCAACCAGAGACTCCATTTCGCGGACATGCCCATTTCAAGGTGCAAGTAAATTTTGACATACCAAAATTTGAAGGCAGAATTAATGTTGAAGTTGTGGATGATTGGTTATCAAAATTGGAAAAGTATTTTTTGGTGAATAACTTCTTTGATGCAGAGAAGATAGCATTCACTCTCCTCAAGGTTGAACATTATGTGAAGCAAGCATGGGAGGAAAAGTTGTCAACCAAAGAAATTCTTGAAGATGGAGGAATAGATGGTAACCCCACATGGGAAGAATTCATGGAGCACATCACAGATGAATATTTCCCTGAAGAAACCTATGAAGAAACATATATATAGTGGCAGCTACTCTGACAAAAGAAAGACCAATCTGTCCAAGATTATACTGCCTTCCATGCACTATTTTAAAAACTTGGCATCCAAGATATAGAGAAACATCGAGTGTTAAAATATTGTAGTGGGCTACATCCTTATATCCAAATGGATATGTCTTTCTTGAATATTAAAACATTGGAAATTTCATACAAATATGCAACTAAAACTAAAGAAAAATTCTAGCAAAGAGGGAAAAAGGAGAACAAACCAAAAGGGGACAATAAGTTTCAAGAAAATTAAACCAATAGTAAATTATCCTCTCAAGCATCATCAAGTATAGGTGTTAAGAAGGTTATGGACACTAGTATGTGGTGTGAGATTCATAAAAGCTCTCGACATAGCCCAAAAGACTGCAGAGCTATCAAAACCTTGATGGCAGAAACCCATGAATTGGGAAAATAAATTGAGTCATTTCCTACAAATCCTCTTGAGCTTAAGGAAGAAGACCAAATCATTGAAGCAAACCCTTATGCCACTGTAGCTACTACCAGAATTGTGCCTGATAAAGATGATTAAAATTTATTTCATTCGCAGATGTGGGTGAATGGAAAGGTCTTGCACTTCATAGTTGACATCAGAAGCCAATATATATATATGTTTAAAGTGTTAAGAGGATGAATCTTAAAGCAACGCCTCATCCATAACCATACTCAATGGGTTGGGTGAGTCAGGGATGAGACATCTAGGTAACCAGACAATGTTGTTTGTCTTACTCCATTAACCATTCAAAGATGAGGTCATTTGTGATGTTACACCATTGGATGTGTGTGATGTACTATTGGGGAAGCCTTACATGTATAAAAGACATGGAAATTATGAGTCTTGACTAAGGAGTTTTATTGTCAAGATGGGAGAACGAAAATATCAAATACCTAAGGTACATCCATCAAAAATTACATCTTTAATTACTACCAAGTAATGTAGACATTTGATTGTTCAAACTGGGGCTTTTGTAAAGTTAATGATTAGACCTGAGGAAACAAGGTCAATCATAGGTAGCACTCATGCAACAACAACTACCACCACATATCAATAAAAAAAATGGATGAGCTATTATCAAGATATCAAAACATCTTCACTTCTCCTACAAGATTTTCAAAGCATTGCCAAGTCAAGCATTCCATTGATATGATTCTAGTGACACCATTATCAAACGGGCCACTATATAGGAGATCAATTTTGGAGAATGATGAGATCTAGAGGAAAATTGAAGAGCTTATCCAAAAGGGCCATATTCGATTGAGTGCATCACCATGTGGCAATCCAATCATTTTGGCCAAGAAAAAGGATGGAACTTGGCAATTATGCATTGATTATCAAGCCTTGAACAAGATCACTATGAAAAATAGATATTCAATTTGTTGTATTGATGATCTCTTGGATGAGCTAAGGGGAGCTAAATTATTTACCAAAATTGATTTAAAATCAGGACATCATCAAGTGCCAAATGACCCATTAGATTTTTGGAAAACTACTTTCAAATCCAAGGAGGGGTTGTTCCAATGGTTGGTAATACCTTTTGGAATAACAAACACCCTGTATAAGAGCGAATTTGCACCCTAGGTGCAATTCCCCTTTTTTCCTTTATCCACCTTATAAAACCAAAGTCGGAGGCTTAATTTTACTTAAGCCCAATGTTGGTTGTCCACATGGTGCCTATTTAGTGTGTCAGTGGAGGCATTTGTGTCGAGGATGCCTGCACTGTGCACAAAAATCCTTGGTAGATTCTTACGACTAAGCCAGCAGAGGCATTACTCTTCTCATTGGAAGTGAAGTTGTAACGCCTCCTTCGGCCAACCGACCTAAATATGGATGTTTTCTTCCTCATTCCTTCATATTCACTCTTTCAATTTGCATTCCAACTTCTTGAGAATTCTTCACAACTTCACTTGAACTCCTTCAAAATTCTTGCACTCTCACAAGCTCATTTCCAAGCATCCCAAGCCTTCCATTGCAGCAACATCTCACTCCATCAACTCAATAGAGCACATTTGGGACCACACCATTCACAGCAAGGCTTCAGCTCCTCTCATTTCTCACCCAAGTAGCCTTGAGTGCTCTTAGTGGAGGTGGTAAGCTTCTCTCTCCTCTCCTCCATCATTTGGTTGGGTAGCATAGTATTGTTTTGTAGTGCTTGTGATTTCTTTACGTTATTACTTCTTTATCTCATTCTTTTGGTTGTTGGTGGCAGTGGAAACACCTAAACGGGGGTCTGACTGAGGTAGGCCCCTATATAGCCACCCAAAATTTTCCCTCTTGTTGTGTGTAGGTGTGTGAGCTCTCAAAGGATCAGCTAGCAAACAAGTTCATTGGTGATATTCTCCTCATTTTCATCACTCTTGCTTATTTACTTTATAATATTAGAGAATACTGTGTTTACTTGCTAGTGTCATTCTAGCCTTTTAGTTGAATAACTAGGCCATTAGTCATTTTAGTGAGTTCAACCTTGTCTTTGTTGTTGTCTGACCATACGGACTATAGCACTTTAGAGACGCCAGTGTGTCACGCTGTCGTCCAGATTCTACACTGACGTCCTCAAGAAAAGAGCTCCCTGAGGCATAGAGTTCGACCTAAAAACTGACTCACCTAGCTCCACATTGAAACTCAAGATTGTAGAGTGATTGTGGGGCATCATAGTCCTCATCATTCTCATCCTCATAACCCTAAACAATACACTTAGCTGAGGTAAGTTAGGGCAGACTCTCACATCTTGACCCTTCATGACCTGGGGTCTTGCACGCGGTGGTCCCCCTCTCTTACCATTTTGGTGAACCTGACGTGAACCAACGTCTGTTCATCCGTTGTTGTTAAAAACTTCCCTTGGATATTTCATGGTTGTTGTGACCTCGAGCATTGTGAAGGTTTATGAGCATCACATCCTAGTCCACAACTTTTGGGCATATCATGAGGAGAAGTGTACGCCACCTCCTGATGGATAGGATGACGGTCTCGCCTGGTCTCTCTACGATCCTTTTCTCTAGTCCCGCCATTAGTTTGGTTGTGCAGGAGTAGTTATCAAGGAGTGAGATGGGGTTCACCAACGAAACTGATCACATTCCCACTCCTCTTGCGTCTCCCACGCCATCATCGGTGGACGAGCATGAGGCCGTTCAAGTCCCTGTTGAATATGTGTCTGCCCTTACAAAAGGGTTGGGCAACCTTGAAAACCATTTGGAAAGAAATTTGAAGATGGCTAGAGCCACTCAGGTTGTTAGTGAATTAAAACATATGATGAATAAAGATCAAACAGGTGTGGAGCTTCTAAGTAGTCTCTTCAGTATTTCTGAAGCATGCACTCCTTCGAGCAACTCTAGCTTTGTGCAAGGAGTCACCTTCAAAGAACGTGAGGGACAATTAGGAGTATCAATTCCTCCCACTTCCATTTATATGTCCAATGCAGTCCCTTCCATTAGTATCCCTTCCGTTCCTAATCAATTGGAAACTATCAAGTGAATAAAGTCCCTTTTTTCTTTAAATTCATCCCTTCTATTGCCTCCAATGGTGGAGGTCTTGTAAAAATGGGTGGTGGAGGCTTTGGTAGTGGCGGTGGATCTAGTAGTGGAGGTGGTGTTGGTGGAAGCAGTTTTGACGGAGGTCGTGGCGGTGGCTCTTGCAGAAGTCACACCAGTGGAAATTCTGGAGGTGGGATTAGCGATGGCTCTAGAGGAGTTTCCTCTAGCCCTTTATCTTCCAATGACCCTATTTTAAACACCCTACTTTAGAATATTAGTAAGATGCAAAGTCAGTTAGCAAGCCTTTCCCAAGCCTCTGCCCAACCTATTTTCTAGCCTTTTTGCTGACATAGCCCATTGTCGGTTGCCATCTTGAACACTCCCTTCCCTCAAGGAATGAAGATAGCAAAATTTGAGAATTTTGGTGGTAAGGGAGATTTGCAGATGCGCATTTTTTCCTTTAATGTTCTTTGCACTGACTTCTTCCATCATGATGCCTTGATGGCTAAACTATTTCCTCGATCCCTCAAGGACACAACACTCAAGTGGTACTGTTCCTTGCCTAAAAATTCTATTTTCTCATTTGATCAACTTGTAAATCAATTCCTTAGACAATTCCAAGAAAACATTGGGCCGAAGATGACCTTTCCGGATCTCGTCTGATGTAAGCAAGGAGACAATTAAAAGATTACCAATTTCAAAGTGTGCTACCAAGCGCTTCTTTCACAAATATTGTATTAGTTGCCGATTTAGACGTACAAAAAGTCTTCATAGGGAACTTACAAAGGCCTTGGAAAGAGAAGTTTTCCCTTATGAAATACCCTTCTTTCACGCATCTGTGTGCAACTTTACAATATTATCAGCAGACGGTTGCTTAGTTTGGGGGATCCTCCTTGCGCTTCCGTTCTGAGGGAAAGTCGATTGTATCAATCTCTGGGAAAGGAAAAGCCATTTCGAATGTAGTAGCCATTGTTAAAGACAACGACCTCAAACCCAACTGAAATTTTACAAAATTGTCTGAATCTTATACTTTCATCTTGCAAAAGTTGTTGAAGGATAAGATCATAACTTTGTTGCCCCCTAATCCTGTTAAGGAACCTTACCCTAATTGGTATGATGGGGGAACCTATTGTGAGTACCTTCATGTTAATGGACATGATACCGAACATTGTATGTGGTTGTGTCATGAAATACAAGACCGCATCGAGGACGGTAGCATTCGTCTCAATGGGAATAAACAAAACGCTAACAAATAAGTGGTGAAAGCAAACAATGAATTGCAGATATACACTAACCCATTTCTGTCACACTCTGCTAACATGATTATCGATCCCACTGATTTTGTTTCTCAGCCTTAGGCCTATGTAAACATGGTCACGGTAACTTCCACTATTCCACCCACACCCAGTTTGTCGGATGTTACATTCACTTCACAGGATTTACCCCTGAACAACAAACCTTCACCTCTCTACATTCCCACTTGTGTCAATGGTAACATTGTGACAAGAGTCTTAATTGACCCCGCAAGTCGCATGAATTTTATTACCAAAGAAACATTAGTATTGAATTCACTACAAAAGTAAAAATATGAAGAAACAAAATCTACCATCCATACCCATGATGGTATGAGTCTTAAACCTTATGGCTCAATCACTTTATCCATCCTGATTGGACCTAGGACTGTTGGCATAGTCTTCGATGTCATCCTAGAGTGAAACCTATTCAGAGTGAAGCTAGGAATTCCTTGGTTGGCTTCCATGAATTGGGTTGCATCTATTATTCATAAATGTTTAAAGTTTTCCCACAAGGATGTCGTGCATGTAGTGCATGATACTGAATATCAGCCTTTGATATCTCATGGTGGATATTCACTGGATCATTTTTGGCCCTCCCCGGTTGGTCCGCTTCCTCCAAGAATAGACCTACTTTACAAGAACTATGTGAAGTAAAAAATTGGGAGCAAAGGGGAGCCAAAGCTAACCCTTCCAGCGACAAGAAAATTGGTTGCCTCCTCTTCCCAAGAAGAGAAGAAGGAGCCTATACTGACGACTACTCCTTCCCCGAAAGAGGAGGAGTCCTCATCGGTTCCCTCCCCTTCCTGCAAAGGTAGAGAGAAGGCTATACCGTCTACTCCCTCTTCCCCAAAGAAAGAGGAGAAGCCTATGATAGCTCCCTCTCCTTCTCGCAAAGGTAAAGAAAAAATGACCTTTTCTCGGACTGCTTCATCCTCTCCCCTTTCCTAGGAAGAGTACTAGATGAGCAGACCTGGTGGCTACCCACTGAGTCCGATGATCCCTCCATTGCGTAGGCCCAAGATTAGGATTGCGGATCTCCCCAATGAATTCCCTGGACCATGGTACTACTTATATGGTAGAAAGAAAGGCTCTCACAGAGAATTTGATATGCGGCCTCCCACTGCTCCTGCATCTAAGGCAGTGAGCGGAAAGAGGCTCGTTGTCGAGGCTCTTAAGTCAACTCCTCCTGTCGCTCCTCAACATGCTCCCCCTACTCCCATATAGGAACTCGTTCCTCCACCAAAAACGGTCGTAGTGGAAATTCCTATGGTCAAGCAAGAACCTCTTGCCCCTTACCTCCAGCTTCTAACTCCAAGAGCCGTAGGAACTGCCTTGTAAAAGAATGCAAGCATCGTTGAAAGGATCTCTTGTTCGAGTAGGCCACCTCACAATAGAAGGAGGAAGAAACAACTGCTCTTGTTTCAAGACCTCTTGCAGTATGTCCTTCCTCCCTTCCCTCGGTTCCTCTTTATTTTGGTTCATTCCCAGCTTCCGTTGTGAGTGCTAATGCACCTAACCCTAAATGGGTACAAGTGTTTATTTCTCCTTCAGTGGAGTTGCCTTTGGTAATGTTCGTTCTAGATGTTCAGCCCTTCCCAAAGCCCGTGGACATGGTTAATACTTCAGTCGTTTCCATTGTAGTTCTATCCTCCTCCTCTGCACCCCTAGATTCATCTATAGGGAGTTCATCTCCTCCAACAAAGAAAGGGGTGGAGGTTGGTCCTTCTAGCAACAAAGGACATAAGAGGATCCCACCTTCCTCGCAAGGTGGCCCCGTGATTACTTGTTCTTTCCTTGTGACAAAACTAGTCTCGAATTCCACTAAGATTGTCACCGCTCCTGAATCGTTCGGCGAACTTAGGAGTGAATCTCAGGCATAGCCTACCTCATCCACTGAGAATAGGCATGGTACCCCCATGGGATGCATGTTTAATTCCTTGGACGAAGTCTCAGCCCTATTGGCAATCTTCGCAAAGTCGTTGACTTTGACTCCGCAGGAGCTCAGTAGAGAGGACCATGAAGGGCCCTCTTCCTTGGTCCTTATTGCGGGAGGGTTGAATGATCCTCCTCTTAACATCCCACCATTGTAGGCTTGTCCTCCTTCCCCTTATGAGGATCTAGATTGGGAAGCAAACGACCTCTTGGTTGATCAATGTTAGGAGGAGACCCCTTTTCTTGATCTTATGTGTGTGTGTTTTGTGATGTGTTCCCCCGTACTTGTGGTATGTGTTCCTGGAAGACCCTTGTCATCCCTATTGGTGCTTGGATACAGGTGTGGTTTTTGTTTCATGAACCTTCTTCTATTTGTATCATCATTCTTTTGTGTTTTTTCTTGACTTTTGATAAATTGGGGAACGATGCAAAGCATTGGGGGCATTTAGACTTCACTTCCATGTTGACCCAATTTTTTATTTTTCCTTTGTTTTTTGTGCATTCTTCCTGATCTAGTTGGGGATTGATGATATTTCGCCTTGGATTGTGGTTACCTATTATTATATGAGCTTAGATAGATCTGACCCTACTAAACCAGATCCCCATGTGCCCTTTGTTTCTTTCTCTTCTCTTGTGCTTTCCCTTTATCTTTCTCTTTTCTTTGCTTGAGTTGTCCCTCCTATGTGTGACAACGCTCTTCTTCAACACTTCAATTTTTTAGAAAATGAATTCGTTGCCAACGAATCTTTTCTTGAAAGTCTTCACAATAATTTTTCCTTAGAATCTCATTCTTAATTTGGAACCCTAACGGAAAATGTTTCCTTCATCACAGGTTCATAAAGAAAGGACTTGAAGACCTTCCTCCGAAGTAGGAACAACTCTTACTTCTCCTCGCATGGGGGCATATCCTTCCTTTTGAATTCCTTGATGAAGTAAACATCTTTAGAAATGATTCCTTGATGACGAATCATTCTAAGAGAATAGTCACTTTTGAATTGTGTGTCCCTTGAGCGGACCCCCTTCTTCCTCATGGCATGTTCCCAAGGGACCCTTCCTTCAAAAGCCTTTATGACGAATGGAACTTTTCACGTCTATCCAGTGGGTAGCCTGGCTAGGCTCATTCCATTCAATCTTTCACGTCTAGCTTGGGGGTAACCTAACTAGACCTTACCTTTCAAACAACACATCCCTTGAGTGGAACCCTCTCCATTTGAAGGGTTCTCGAGGGAACCCTTTGAAAGTTTTACGATCTACATGACCGATTGCTTTTGACATGTTCTATCTGCGGGTAGACATTTCGCCGCTCTTTGACATGTTCTATCTACGAGTAGATATGTTGCCACTTTTTGACATGTTCTATCTGCGGGTAGACATGTCACCACTTTTTTGACATGTTTTATCCACGGGTAGATGTGTCACTACTTTTTGACACTCTCTATCTGAGGGTAGGCGTGTCACCGCTTCCTAACTCTATGGAGTCCACTTCCTTGGGGCTTCCTCCATGCGAGAAATCTTGGGGGTTGTCTCCTTGCAAGTCTACGGGCCTGTAAGATGCTTTGTTGTTCCAAATTCATAGTTCTGAGCAGCTATGGAGTCCTTCGCTTCTCCTGCACCTTCAGGTATGCTAGGCCAAGTATTGCTTCCTCAACGATTCAGGTATACCTTTTTAACCCTACTCTCTTCTTGATCTACTTTACCGAGCATTCATCAGTAGTTGTACTTGCTAAAGTGGGGGAAAAATGTATAAGAGCGAATTTGCACCCTAGGTGCAATTCCCCTTTTTGCCTTTATCTACCTTAAAAAACCAAAGTCAGAGGCTTATTTTTACTTAATCCCATTGTTGGCAGTCCACGTGGTGCCTATTTTGTGTGTCATTGGAGGCATTTATGTCAGGGACACCTGCGTGGTGAGCAAACATCCATGCGGCGTGCTTACATCCCTAGCAGATTCCTATGGCTAAGCTAGCAGAGGCGTTACTCTTCTCATTGGCAGTGAAGTTATAACACCTCCTTCAACCAAACGACCTGAATATGGTTGTTTTCTTCCTCATTCCTTCATACTCATTCTTTCAATTTGCATTCCAACTTCTTGAGAATTCTTCACAACTTCACTTGAACTCCTTGACAATTCTTGCACTCTCACTAGCTCATTTCCAAGCATTCCAAGCATTCCATTACAGCAACATCCCACTCCATCAACTTGGTAGAGCACATTTGGGACCACGCCATTCACAGCAGAGGCTTGAGCTCCTCTCATTTCTCCCCCAAGTAGCCTTGAGTGCTCTTGGTGGAGGTGGTAAGCTTCCCTCTCCTCTCCATCATTTGGTTGGGTAGCATAGTATTGTTTTGTAGTGCTTGTTCTTTCTTTATGTTATTACTTCTTTATCTCGTTCTTTTGGTTGTCTGTGGTGGTGGAAACACCTAAACGGGGGTCTGGCTGAGGTAGGCCCTTATACAGCTAGCCAACATTTTCCCTCTTGTTGTGTGTAGGTGTGCGAGCTCTCGAAGGATCAGCTGGCAAATGAGTTCATTCGTGAGATTCTCCTCATTATCATTGTATACGTCTAAAAATGGTCATGATTAAGCTTGTTAATTAATTAAATATGAATTATTTAATTAATTCTCCTAAAGTCATCTACATATAAATAAATTTAATTATTTATTTATATTGTTCATTTTCTAATTCTTCTACATTAATTAAATATGAATTATTTAATTAATTCTCCCAAGGTCATCTACATATAAATAAATTTAATTATTTATTTATATCGTTCATTTTTCTAATTCTTCTACCTTAATTAAATAAATAATTTTATTTACTTATTGACACTTCCCATATTCTTCTTAATTAAATTAAATAAATTCTCATAATTTATTTATATTTGATTATCATATCATTCCAAAGTTTGAATATTTAAATATTCAAATAATGGAATATTTCCTTCACCCCATAATTAAATTAAATATTAAATATTTAATTTAATATTTTCCTCACTCTAATTTTCATTTCTAAAACATAATTAAATATAATTTATTTAATTATGCGAGTTGCCATATCCGTCTTCACTTCCAAATTAAATAAATTTATTTAATTTAATTCTAACTCATTATAAACTCACCCTTCCAAATTCTAAACTCACTCTTTGAAATGGAAATTTCCCTTCGAAACTCAATAACGAAAATTGAAGGAAAAGGGAAACCTTCTATCTCCCTCTCCACTTTCAAAAATCTGCCACCGTCCATTCGAACAAGCTTAATCCGGGTCGTTAATCAAATCAGCCAATCGAATCCTTTCAAAAACTCTATAAATGCCGGTGTAAATCCAAGCTTTTGTTACGCACACCTACGTACGCCTACCTATGCTTTCATACGCATTCGCACGAACATACATGCAATCAGCTTATGCAATTACAGCCTTTTAGCATCACAGCCATACTTTCATCATAGCATAATCTTTGCATTTTGCATAGTGTGCATTTCATTTATATCTCATTCTTCATGCTATCCTTTTGTTGAGCTTGATCTGCTGATCTAAGAGCTATTGGAAGCAAAAAAATGCTGGAGTTAGAGAGAGATAAGACGATTTCGGGAAAGCTGCAGTAACAGTTTGCATATTTTGTTTTCTTTTTTAGTTTTTCCTGATTTAATGTCTTATTGATATGTGTTTGATTTTCATTTAAATTGATCCAACATTTCACACACACATAAAATGGCGCCCACCGTGGGGCTCAAACCCACGAATTTAACATTCTTTGCAAGTTTCTTTTGATAGTTTCTGCGTTCTGGAGTCAACTTTCGAAAAAAAATTGGCGTTTAAGCGCATTCAAAATTTTCTGTGGCGCATACGGGGTTTTAATTTTGGTTTGTTTTGTAGGATTCTGGAGCGCATATAGTAACTGTTTAGGCGCATCTAGTAATTGTTTAGGCACATCTAGTAACTGTTTAGGCACATATAGTAATTATTTCGGCACATATAGTAACTTTCCTTTCCCACATGCAGTCACTATTTTTAGAGCATATAGAATATTTCTTGCAGCGCATATACTTTTTGTTCTGGTGCATATACCTTTTGTTCTGGCGCATATAGCTTTTGTTCTGGCGCATATAGTTTTTGTTTTAGAGCATATAGCTTCTTTTCTGGCGCATATAGCTTCTGTTCTAGCGCATATGGGTTGTAACAAAAATACAGAATTTTGAGTCTAACACCTTCCGTAGACAGAATTCTTTTTCTTTTCTGGATTTTAAAATAAAGCAATCCTAGGGTAGACACATCTGGATAAAATGAAGCAATCTAGGATAGTCACCACACAATGATCTTGCAGTAAAAATTGAACAAACTTGTTTTTGGTGAAGCAATATCTTCACTTAGATTAGATCATTGTGATTTGGAATTTAAAAAGAACATCTACTTGCTTTGTATGTGGCAATAGGTCTATGCTCTCCCCTTAACTGGGTGATCAGAATACCAGACTTGCCTTTTTAATTTTCATGCAATTTTACTATTTCAATTACATCCTTTAGAGAGCCTGTCGTAGTGGGAAAAAGTACTCACCCTACGAGAACGACTCAAGTGGGTTCAAGCCAAAGCCAGGCTATTCCACCCCACTATAAAATTTAAAAAGAAAATTTGGGGGAAACCCTCTTTTCGGTAGTGTGCAAGATAACCATCCCCAAAACCTTTGTTCTAAAGGTTGGGAGGTCTCCTGGGGGAGTTTATTATTGCCGCACCGAACAGAAATCCTTACTACGAACCTAGTGTAGTGGCTAGCCGAAGTCAATTTCTAAACATTCTAATAATCACAGTGCAAGGGGAGGGAAGAATCTACCCCCAAGACACTCACCATATAACTGCCAAGGACCGTTTGCTCAGGGGATCCGGTATCCACTTCCGTAACTCTGAGTACGCGCTTGGAAAAGATAAAAATACAGGCACCCCTCCATGGGGTGACACGGCTGTGTGAGTCGACACAGTTCTAAGATGTGGGTTGTTGATTACTAGAATGACCTACTTGAGCATTAAGAGTGAGTCTATTTGAATTGTCTTTCATGTGCTAAAACCTATGAAAACATTTGTTGAAAATATTTTCTTGATCAAACACTTCATGTTAGTGTAGGGATTTCAAAACAACTATTTTTCAGAATGTTTGTTTTGTCTTCCATTACATTAATTCAAATAAAAAGATCATCCAAAATGATCATGAAG
>VDFB02323390.1:0-83134 GCA_007258455.2 Sequoia sempervirens | reverse complement strand
TTTATGTTCTCTTGCAAGGTAAATGACTAGTGGGAAAATATTGGGACTTGATGCCATACAACTTATGAAATAAGTTTTTATTTATTTATTTTATTAATTTTGTACCCACATAATTAGGGTGTCCCACTTGTAGTGGTACCATGTGTCACTTGCAGTTTGTATAATGTGTAAGTCTCACTTGGTCTCATGCAATTTGTTAAATGCAACTATGACATTTGTAAAGTCTTGTAGATTTTGTATTATAGGAAAGTCATAAATAAAGGGAGCTAAATGTGAACTAGGATAAAATAAGGAATCATCTTTCTAACAAGGTAGATAAGACAAAAATAGAGCACCCAAGTTAGAAAATAGAGTTTTCATTTAATCATTAGTTAACTCAAATAATTTTAGGCTTTGAATTTTATGCATGATTTGGGTACCTATTTTATCCCATGATTTTTAGCATGTGGTTTATGGTTATGGTATTGGCTATTTATTTAGTGCTTGGGATGGAGGTATTATCATGCATGTATTTGTAGGTGCTATTATGCTACCTTAAAATCTTTATAATTATTGTTAGTATAATCTCTTATGAAGTCTTGAACCTGTGATTATATTGTAATTATTGTTATTGCTATGAATAATTATTTTTTAGTTTTTTAGGCTATATTTTTCCAAAAAGGTTTTCATGGGATAAAAAATATGTAAAGTTTTGTATGTTTTTAATTTTTTTCTCTAAATAATGTTATTATTATTTATTTAGCATAATTCTCCTCTTGAATTAAGTAGGAAGGTTTATTTGGTTTCATTTCACATGTATATGCTCCCATAAATTCATTTTACTTGTATGACCCATTTCATTGCTCTTCACTCTTATGTGGTTCTTATGGCAATATTTACGATGCCAAAGTGAGATTCGTGTATCTTAATTTCTTAGCTTTGTGCAAAATTGGTTCTTGGCTTAAATACATTGATATAAATGTGTGTACCTTTAATATCTTTTCTTTTCAGCTCAAATTTTTTAATCTCATTACAACTCTAAATACCTCCTACAATCTAATCATGATGAAAAAGATCAATTATATAAAACTATGATATACAACAACTGAGTGGAGAGTTATAGTGTCAGATTTCCTTCTACTATAATATTTTGCCTACCTTATGGTCCTTATTTTATATATTCCTACCTTTCATATAAGCACATGAGTGCCTTCTTTGAGAAAATTAAGTGTTATATCATCAATCTATCCTTGCATCATAACTCTACAACACTACTTGAAGCGTGAAGAACTTAGAACACAAAATCAACAGTAAAGAAGAAATACTAATTCAATATTCATATATAATATGATTTGGAGGTTATGCATGAAAAAAGATAAAGTACTAAAAATAGATGAAAATATTTATATTTTTAAACTCTTTTGCGTGTTCTTATCCTATGCACTAAGATATCATTAGAATTTAGAGTTATTGTATATGTAATATTTTTCTAATTCCTCTACAAACTCTTAAAAAAGTAAACATCTAGAAACTTGAATTACCTCTATTTTAGAATCATTGATTTTGTCATGAAAATGGAATAATTTTTTTATTGAATTTTATCCCCTTTGCAACAATGACCCACTAATCAAACATTGAACATTTGAACTATCTTTCCAAAGACAAAAAACCTAAATTGCATCTCACCTAAGTGTTGGATCTTGCTAGGGAGGTTTAATATACAAACATGTAGATATACAATAAAGCATATGTGTAATATTTAGAAAATCAATTAGATGCATAAATAACACAAATAGGAATATTCTATTAACAAAACAATTGCACATACACTTGGTCACCCTTTTCCCAAAGAGTAAGGGGTTGGAACTCTCTCTCTTATTATATATTGATGCAACTCATCTCTATGTCTAGAGAAAAATATTCAACAATAAATATAAAGATTGTTTTTATAAAACAAGTGCTTCCTATTATTATAATAAAGTTTCACTATAAATATCCCTAACAACACATTGATTTCATGTGCAAGCTCGATCATGTGCAAGCTTAATCATGTGCATCATTTTTATAAACATAAAGCAATAAATTACTTCATGTGCAGGTTGTCTCTTTGTGCGTGCAATGCTAAAAATAGGATTTTACACTAATTAATTAAATATAATATTAAATTTAATGATATATGAATATTTTAAAGGCTAGATACAAGCAATACAACTATTGTGGATAATATAGTTCCTATTTATCTCCTTTATAAGATGGGATAAATTGAATCACATTGCTCATACCCATGATATAGAGGATATGATAACCTTAAGATCACTAATATTGGGAATATTTTCCTTTCTATCACTCTCAATTCTAACATTATTTGTCATAGATAAATAGATTGATTATAATGTGATAATGGGATGACCTTAGATTCATAGGATGAAGGTTGTCCCCTCTACCTTATTTTATGAGATTTATTTTCTCCATTTTGGTCATATTCATTTCAAGGGGCATATGGATCCTTTTAGCATTTGGTTGAGAGAGCTAATTAGAGAATTTTGGTCATATTCAAGGGGCATATTGATGCTTTTAGCATATTTTATGTGTGTATGTTGAATGTCACTATTCTTATAGGAGCAACAACAAGGAGCAGGTTATATTATTTTGATGCTAATTTGTAGAGTGCATGTCTAATGAAATGAATTAGATAGGATTTTTATGTACCCGTCGTTCCTTGTATGATCACATGTAAGGGTTTGTTGGAGTAATTATCATTGTAATATCTTTTCACAATGGTAAGTGTTAGTTCTTTTTGGGGAGATAGTCGATAGGGTGGTTTATTTAACTCAAATGTTAATTGGTCATCTTGTTGGGACATTTTTTGTGCTTATGAAATGTTTTGTAGTATCATGTAAATGTTGAGGTATAGTATGTTCATCCCATTTGTTGATATAATCAAAGTCCTTTCTTCCAAGCATTTCTAGGGAATTTAGATTTTTCACCTCTAGAAAGGCCCATTTGTGATAGCAACTCTCATTCATTCATTTGTATTGTATTTTCCTATATCTCTCATTATCAGTATCATCTTACTCTTCATAGTTAACCTCTATATCAATTAAGCAGTCAACATGCCACACATAGTATTTATTTATATTCATTTGCTTCCAATTTGTAACAATATCATCTTTAATGATGGGAATGCTTGTATAAAAGTAGGTCACTATAATAGAATGTCTCAAAATGTTTTTGAATTCTCTTTTGGAATAGAATAAAAATGGGGAAAGACATTGATAATTGTCTTTTCCTTCCTTTCTTTCCACTTGCACCCTTTGTGTTTTAATGAAAATGAGAATGCTCATGTAGATTTAGTCAATGGTATTGTTTCTGTCTCAATAGGCCATTATATGTTAGAATGCAAATAACTTAGTTGCAATATATTTTCATTTCAATTTGTTATAATTTGATGGAACACTTTTCGCCCAAAATTTAGTGTCATAAATGAATGATTGCAAACAACGAGTGGAAATTTCTATAGCATATGGCATATTTCTTATGTACCTATATCACGGTCCACTATAATCTCATTCATGAATTTTCTATGTGCCACAAGAGCTTGGTCTTTTGGTGCTTTTTTTTTACATATTCATGTTAGCATATCAATACAACTCTCAAATTTTCTTTCTACCTTAGATGCATATTTGGCAATGTATTTTAGAACAGGTGTTTTTGAAATGATAGGTTGACAATCCATATTAGCTCTCCATATTAAAATCATTTCTGAACTATGTATATTTAGCCTATCATCATTTCGTGCAGGAGTAAAGGATTTCTTACCTAAGTCATAGCAAGACATGGAAGAGGTGGCACATTCAGACCAAGGAGCCTTGTAATGACACTCTATATTTTTAACTTTTCTTTCATAGGCTTGTTGATTTAGTACATTTTGTGTGCCTTTGGACATGATTTATTAATTCTTCATAGTCATCAAGTGTATTTTTAGATAAAAATTCACTTGTTTTTAGTAAGCATGGATCATCTTATGAAGATCAATATCGTGTGCTAGTCCTTTCAGCTAGACTACGAGGGTTCCATGCACTAACATATTTGTTAAAGAATTATTTTGTTCTTTCTACATCTACATGGTTTTTTGAGTCAAGGTTGTCCATGTTTGGTGCATTTTCAAACCAAAGGAATCCATGTACATGTGCAGACCTCTGATGTTTCCATTCATATCTATACCAATAATATTTTACACACAAAATTTTCTCTAGAACATATCACACTTATTAGAAAACCACTTATTAGAAAACCACATATAGAAATATCTAAAAGAAGAAATTTAAATAATTAGAACAACCTTAGACTTTGTAAGATAGCTTTTGACTGTTTTCAATTTTTGGATATTTTGTATTAATAAATGAATCAAGTATGACAAGGGAGAGCGAGATAGTAAGTGTGAATAAAGATAGTCCTTTTGTTTTGTTAGGAACAAAGTTCCACGATGGATTAGGTTATACTTTAATGAGTATTTTGGCATGAGAATAGGATGGGGTAAATCAATGAGAACCTTTATCGAGCGAGGTGAAATTGAAATTCCATTGAAATTCAAACTTAATGGTATTGCAACAATTATTACCAATATTGGATTAGTATTTTTAGCAGTTGCATTCATTGTATTAATGTTAAGACTAATCATAGATAAGCTAATCAATCACCTAGCATGGTCTGGAGTTGATGTAGTTTCTATAGTGAACTTTGCAACTATAACAATAATTATTATGGTTGCAGTTGTAGACATCCAAATTTGGACACTTAAATTATCCAAATTTATCACTTTTCGTCTAAACATCCTCTTATCCGAGTTAATTAGATAATATTTCTATTATTTAATTAATATCTTTAATTCTGCCAAATCCCTAAGGTATTTAATTAATAATTAAATACCTTACCCTCCTTAAATCCTCTTTTCATCAAAAAAATTAAATAAATATTACATTTATTTAATTCCTCACATGTCATTTTCATCTAATCCTAATCCATTTCCTAATTTCTTCATTAGGGATGTGCACATGCCTAATCCTTGATTAGGATGTGTCACATCCTCCAACTTTTGCAAGTTGGCTTCTAATCCTTATTTATCTTCTAATTATTAATTAAGCCCAATCATTCCCCAAGGTTTTTCCTTTTTATTCTTCCTAGATTCCCCTCTTTTATATGTGAATTTTTAATTCACATTCCATCCTTTCCAAGGCTTCTAGAACTTTTGGACTTGGACTTGTCACAATCTCCACATGTGACCAACCTTGGACTTGTCACCACATGTGACCAAGTCCCACCTTTTGGAGCCCACCTTTTATCCTCTAGATCATCCTATGAATGTGAATTTTTAATTCACATTTATATCCCCAACCACCTTTCCTTTTCCCATATAGATTTTTGAGGAATTCCAAAATTCCTCAAATGTCCCTTTCACTCCCACTTGGGGACAAGGAATCTCTTTTTGAGGAAATCTCCTCACTCCCCAAGGTGCATGTCCTTTTCCACCTCATGTACCTTCTTGACAACTCATCTCCACCTCATATCCTCTTGTCCACTTCACCCTCCATATGTCAAGATGTGAGGGCTTGTGGGTTCTCAACCCACCATAGCCCTTCATCTTGACCTTGTTGGATCAATCTTAACCCTTGAATTTTCTAGAGAATCCAAAATCTCCTATAAATACCCCCTCTTCAAGGGCATTTCCAACACTTTGCATTTTGATAACTACATGTTGTCCATTTGAATCTTCAAGCCTTTTCAATCATTCAACCATCTTTGTTCATCATCTTGCATATTGAATCTTTCATATAGTCACTCAATCCATCATCTAAGGAGCACACAACCAATCAAAGCAAGGGCCAATCAAGGAGAAATCAACAGCAAGGAAGGTGAAATCGTTTGTGTTTTATTTAGTCCATTTTTCTTATTGTTTATCACTCTTTTGGCTAATCTTGAGGTGTCTTTGGTATTTTATCACTTGCATTTTAAGTTGTTTTGCACATTTAGAGCGGTAGAAATATCAAGGTATCACAGCAGTTATGGAGGGTTTGTCACTAGCTATGACTTTAAGCCTTGGTTTTTCTATGAAGAAGAAGATGGATGATAGAGTAGTTGTGCACCATCTTTCAAATGTGAGATAATGGGTTTTATAACATGTATTTGTAGTGATAAAACTAAGACATTAACAACAAACCATATAATTGTTGTGAAAGTTTGGATATGTGAAAATATCAATAAGATTGAAAATTCTAAGGAAGCTAAGAATTTAAGTTCCAAAATCCCTAGAAGTGTGTTGAAATTACTCTTCTAATCCATATTCTAGAATACAGGTGGTGAGGTAGTGATGACTAAGGAGGGAAAACATGAAATATTAGGTACAACCACAAAGTCTAATTTGCTAGAGCTTGGCATGTCATTAAGTGAAGAATTTGTTGTAGAACACAAAGAATCTAAAATAGTAAAATTTAAAACCTTTCAATTCTACAAAGAAAACAATGATTGTTGTGGTAGAACTTCCCGATAGAAAATATCGCGTCTATTGTAATGGTGCCTTAGAAATCATCTTTAAAATTATAAAAATGTTGTAAATGTGAACAGTGTGGTTGTTACAATGGATGAAGCATTACAATTTATATTAAGAATTTCAATTAAAGAAATCAGTAAACAATGAGCATGATATTGAGTTTAAATTGCCAAAGATATTTCAAAAGAAACATGAAAAGTTATAATGACGTATTCTATGGAAACAAATTCCAAGTTATATTAACATAAAGTTCACAAGAAACAATTGAAGAAAATTCTTTGTACATGCTTCCTTGTTTCAATTTTTTGTAATTTTGTGCTCCCTAGTGATCCGACCAGGTGGGGGGCCCATCAAGGCTCCTTCACCTATGCATTTTTCTCCTCCCCAGAAGGTTGCTTCTTCTCCTTTATCTTCTAGTGGTTTCAATCTCATGGGGAAGGATGTTTCAAATCCTGGGGGAAAGGACACTTTTTTGGCTATCGAGGTCTTTGCATCCTACATGGATAAGCTTGTGGGCGGAAATTTTTTGACAAAGGCACCTAAAGAATCTTTGTATGATTTTTGTACTATTGAGGGGGATGAAGTGGATGTCCTAGATGTAATCTTGAATGATGCAATCGAGGGTCTAAAGTTGTCCCTGGTTGGAAAATTATTTTATGCCTGTCCCAATATTGACCAAGTATGTAAGTGGGCTACTGACACTTGAAATCTCAAGGGTAGCATTTCTATCAGTGCTATGCCTAAAGGCTTATTTCTTTTTACTTTTGTTATCTCTAAGGATATGATTAAGGTCCTCACGGGAGGACCTTGGGCTTTTAATAAAAGCTTTAAGAATATTTTATCCCTGTGTAAGTGGAAACCAAGGTTTGATGCCTTTGC
The DNA here is from genome assembly GCA_007258455.2 of Sequoia sempervirens. Taxonomy (NCBI): domain Eukaryota; kingdom Viridiplantae; phylum Streptophyta; class Pinopsida; order Cupressales; family Cupressaceae; genus Sequoia; species Sequoia sempervirens. The sequence goes on along the minus strand of VDFB02323390.1, from coordinate 75,729 downwards.
TGACTTGGGTAAGGTAGCTCCAACATGGGTTCGGCTCCCTAGGTTACCTTTGGAATTTTGGCACCAAAATGTTTTAAAGGTATTGCAGATTCATTTGGCACCCTGGTTACGGTGGATAAAGTAACCCTTCTTAAGTCTTGACTAGTATATGCAAGAATGTGTGTGAGTGTGGCTATCAATACAATTCTTCCTACCTCAGTGACTTTAAAATCAAAATTTGGCAAATGGGTTCAGCTGTTGGAATATGAAAAGGAAATGGTTTTTTGTTAGGGTTGTAATAATTTTGGTCATTTACTGGATGCCTGTAGGAAATTCCCTCTTGAAACTAAGAAAGCACAATTTGGTTCTCCCTTGAAAATTGTGGATCAAAAGAACATACTAAAGGAGCCTATCACACCAAACCCTAACTCGGCCTTGTTGCTTTTTAATAAGGTGATGACTCCTTCTCAAATTTTGAGTGTGTTTGAGGGTCAGTCTATGACTGATAGTGCCCCCACTGACAATATGGAAATGGCCCTTCCAGAGGTAGGTGCTAAAGGTTTCACCTCCTCACCCTCTTTGGAAAAGTACCTCAAACCACAAAATGATAAGGAAGAAGTGGAGAATGTGCAAGAGCTACCACAAGAAAAAGAGGGAGTTGATGTCAAACTCCAAGAACAACTGAAGGAATCCCCAGAGGAAGGTGAGATAGAAAGCCAGATGGAAAGGTTGTTGACTTCCTCCCTTGAGCTCTCTTGGGTTGGCTTGGGATTGACAACACCAGAAAATAAACAAGAGAAGGAAAACAAAGAAGAATCCAAGAAAAGTATGTTGAATGACAATTCCCCTCAAAATGAGGGTGTTGTGGATGACGAATGGATAAATACAAAATCAAGGAAGAAGAAGAAATCGGATGTGGAAGGAAACAATAAATTAGGCAGACCTCCCTTGAAAGAAGCGAGGAACAAAGATACAACTAAGGATGTGGCTACTGGAAAGTAGAGAACCCTTGACTCGCTATTGGGAGTTAATCTATAAAGAAATAGGGGGAGATCCTCTCCCATCCTTTAGTAGTATCATGACGATACTGCTTCTCCTTATTAAGCTAATGCATTTGTTGTCTTGGAATGCAAGGGGTCTTAATGGTAACTATAAATAGCATTTGTTGAAGGTCTATTTGGCAGAGGTGAAACCGGATGTTTTATTAATCCAAGAGACAAAAATGAAAAGAGAAAATTTTGAAAAGGTGATTAAATGGCTCTGGCCTAGAGCCAATTTTGAAGTAAGTGATGTTAATGGCACCTTCAGAGGGATTGTGACTTGTTGGAACCCTGTTAGGCTTGCTAGAGAGTTAAATTTTTGCAATAAGAATTGTAGACCTTATAGTTTCTATGAAAGATATGTTCACTTCGGGCAAGTGGAATATGGTCAATATCTATGGTCCTAACTCAAGGTTGGATAGACTTGATCTCTATAATATAATGGAAGGTATTATTATCAATAGAAAGGAGGAGTTTTGGATGTTTGGGGGGATTTGAATTCCCCATTGTATCCTTCAAAAAAGTGTGGTGGTCTTAATGCCTTCTTTGATAGTATGATGGACTTATTGGGTTTCTTAAACTTTGGGGGGCTTATAGATATTCCTTTGAGGCGATCTCTTTTTACATTGACTAATAGAAGATAGGGAAACAATTTAATTCAAGTTAAATTGGACCATTTTCTTATCTCCTCCAATTGGAACATTCTGCAGAATCTTACCCTTATAGCTCTCCCTAGAAATGGATCAGACCATAGTGCTCTCCTTTCGGAGTGGGAAGATAATATTAAAAAAGGACCATTTATGTTCAGATATGAAAATTGTAATCTCTTCATCCGGAATTCAAATATTTGGTAGAAGAATGGTGGAAGGCTCCTTGTGATGGTACTCCCATGTACCGTTTAGTTCACAAGTTGAAAATGATAAAAGAGAAAGTAAAAGGTTGGAATAAGTATTCGTTTGGAATATTTTTACCACCAAAAAAGATTTAAGCCTTAAAATTAAAGAGATTCAGGATCTGATGGAATTGGGGATGATGGATGATGAAATTTGCAATCAAGAAAGGGACCCTAGAGTTCAATGGTATAAAATAAACAAAAAGGAAAAAGTTTTCTAGAAAAAAAATCAAGAATCCAATGGTTGAGGGAAGGGAAAAAATACAAATTTCTTTCATTAGTCCACCTTAAAATATAGATGTAGAAACAAGATCATATTTTTAGACTCCCCTAATGGAACAAGACTAGAGAGGGAGAAGGATATTGCAAAGGAAGTTGTTTCCTTCTCAAATTTCCCTGAAATACCTATGGTGGATGATTTTGAATTGGAGGACTTTCTGCAGGTGATTCCAAATGTCATCTCAAAATAGGATTTGAAAGAAATGTCCAAAGTTGTTTCCTTGGAAGAAGTTAAGGAGGCAGTTTTCTCCTTTGGTACTTTTAAAGTGTTGGGGCTGGAAGGCTTTCCTCCAAGTTATTTTCAAGTTTATTGGGATATTGTTTCCTTTGACCTATTCAATGCTATTCCTAATCTTTTCAAATCAAGAAGATTGTTAAATCAGATGAACACCACCTTCATTGCACTAATCCCCAAGACAAATGAAGCTACTTCTATGAATGACTATAGGCATATCAATTTATGTAACAACACTTATAAGATTTGTTCTAAGATATTGGTCAATAGACTGAAATTAGTTTTGAATAAGTTGATTGTTTTAGGGAAGACAAATTTTGGATTCCTATGATTGGGTCTCTTGGAATTTTTTGTTTGTTGTTCTTGAGAAATTTGGTTTCAGGGGAAAATTTCTCAACCTAATCAGATCTTGTGTCACTTCCCCTAAGTAGTCAGTCTTGGTTAATGGAGTGCCACAAGGCTTCTTCTCTTGTGGCTGTGGTCTAAGACAGGGTGACCCATTGTCTCCTTACCTATTTTTTATAGTTGCTAAAGCTTTGGGCAGAAATATTCAGAGATAGCTTGTTAATAAAAAGTTGAAAGGATTTTGTGTTGCTTCGTCCCTCCCCTCGGCCTCACACCAATAATTTTTCGATGAAGCTATACTTCTTGGGGAGGCATCTATCTTGGAAGTGAGACAATGGAAAGAAGTTCTTGATATATATGCTTGTCTCTCAGGCCAACATATCAACTACCAGAAAAGCAAGATCTATTTCTTTAATACCATCCAAATTATAAAAGAGAAAGTTATAAATATTCTTGGGTGCCAGGAGGTTGAATCGTCAGCTACCTATCTTAGCTTACCTTTAATCTCAAGAAAACCTCATAGTAATTACTAGAATTATATTATGAAAAAAAATCAAAAGAAACTGGCTGGCCAAAAGGGTAAATTACTAAGTTTTGCTGGGAAATTTCATCTTTTAAAAGCTTGCTTACAAAATATTCTGGTGTATTATCTCTATCTCTTTAACATTCCAGCCTATATTGCTAAGAAATGGGTATAAGAAGAATAAAAGTGCTCAATAAAGCTCTTGTGGCAAGTTCTTTTGGAAGGAGAAAAGGATTGGGTGCAAATTTTACAGGCTAAGTATTTGGGAAATAAGGATGCAAGCTCTTTCCTTAGAAAAAAGGAACTTCCTTATGGTTCAGTGTTTGGAATAACATGCTAAAAATCAGAGGTACTATAACAAAAGGAGTGAAATTGAGAATTGGAAATGGTCATAAAACTGAATTCTAAGAGGATGTGTGGGCTTCCTATGCTCCATTGTCTTCCAACAACAACCTCCAACAAATCAGAATCAGTATGATTTTTTTTTTGGAAAAAAAGGTTTCTAATTACATAAACTGGGAAGGGCAGAGACCAAAGTGGAAGGACTTTAAAACCTTTTTGAATAATGTTGTCCTTAGGGGTGGTAGATAGTTGAATTGGGATGCTACTTTGGCTTCCCTCTTGGGGAAGATTGGTGATCATGATCTTTTCTCAGTTCATAGGGATGATGAGTGGATTTGGACAAAAAATACTTTGAGATAATTTTCAGTTAAATCTGTTTATGAATTGAAGAAATCTCAACTATTCCAAAAGGAGGCTTTTAATTGGAATACAGTGTGGAGCAAGAATTTAATTCTTGAGATTAATTGTTTTTGGTGGACAATAATGTATGGTAAGATATTAACAATTAACAATTTGAAGAAAAGGGGGCGGTATCTGGTGAATAAATTCTACCTTTGTAATAAAGAGGAAGAAACCATTATGCACTTGTTGTTTCAATGTCCTTATGCTCAAGAAGTTTGGTCTTTTTTTCCTAAAGAACTTGATGATTATTTGGGTCTTTCCTCCCTCAGTTAAGATGTTTGTTGATGATTGGAGTATTTGTCCCTATTCTCACAATATTATTATTATTGACCTCTGGAGACAAGTCCCCCCATCCCTCACTTGGGGTTTGTGGAAAGAAAGGAACAATAGAGTTTTTAGAAATGTTGTGAAGAATAGTAAAGAGTTATGTATGTCCATCAGGAAACTGATTCAAGAAAATCTAGAGGGTTGTAAGTATGATCCTTCAAAGAAAAATCCTTCATATCAGGAGATGTGAATCAAACAATTATGGGGATTATCTCATGACCTTAACAATGTTAACTAGGCCAAACAACTAATAAGACAAAGCACTATTTGGATTCCCCCGGATCCAGGGTGGATTAAATGTAACTTTGATAGGTGTTCTAAGGGAAACCATAGTCTGGTAGGAGTAGGAAATTTTTTTAGAAATCATCAAGGCATTTATGTAGTAGGGTACAACAAGGTTCTGGGAACAACAAAAAATAATTTGACAGAGGCTTATGTTGTTTGGGCTGGAATATGCTATCTAAAAGATAAGGGCTATACTAAGGGGATGGTGGAAGACGATTTGAAGTTAATAATTGACTACTTAAATAATAAGGCTGATGCTCCTTGGGAAATAAAAGATATCCTAGATAATTGTAAAAATATGTTACAATCATTTCAAAGTTATAAGATAAGCCATGTTTATAGGGAGGGAAACAAGGTTGCCAATGAGATGGAGAACTTCAGCTTACATTATTTGGTTTGGAAGTATTGGGACTTCACCCATTTACCAAATCAAATTAAGGAAATTATATCTAAGGACAAGTTGGGAGATCAAATTAATTCATTATGAGTAAAATGATTGTAATATATATGAGGAGTTGACAGTGTTGTCCAACTGTCATAACTACCATCGTCTTTCTCTTTTGGCTTTTGGGCATATTGAAAAGATTGAAGGGGAGGTACATTATTAAAAGGTGTATGCCAAATCTAAAATATTTAAAAAGAAATAAAATGAAAGGACATACTTATTTGGAAACCTCGTGCGACAAGGAGAAAGAAATAAGGGTGATTATGGTGATTATTGATCATATCTCTAAAAATCTATTGATAGATGTGAGAAAAGACATTTCAACATGTGTTAGTGATGACGTGAAGGTGAGCATTAAAAAAGAGTAATCATGATTCATAAAGGTGGCAGAGCTATCATTTCATTAGTGACAAGCTTTGAAAATATGAGACTAGGAGTTGTATGCAAATTGATTATTTTAAATGTATGATGAGAAGGTTCGAGCTATTGGCCACACAAATGAAAAACCGCCAAGTCTCTATCAAAACAAAGATTTTTGAATTTTCTGTTGCATCAGTGTTGAACGAGGAAGGTTGAAGAGCCAAGTATTTTCTCCTTCCTAAAGATCTGTTGTATAAGAGTAAAATTGCACCCTTGCAATTTCACCTATATATTTTCACCCGCTTTCGTGTCCACTCCCTTAGCATCTTGAGTAGACTCATTTTAGCCCCTGCATTAGCCTTTTTCCCTCTCAAGATGCTCCAACACCCCTTTTCAGCAACTACCCTTGTGTGTCAGCTTTCCATCAGACTTGGTGCTTTTCCATTTTTCGTCGTTTTGTAGCATGACATGTCCAGACACTAGCGTGTCACACAAACGTCTAAGTGTCATGCTAGCATCCTAAAATGTTTCAAAGCTCAAATGATTATTTTTGTGCATGATTGCCACTTGTTGATGAGTTTTGTCGATGATAACGGCTGGGAACACCCGAAAATGGCTGAAGAATTTTATTTTCTCTCTTTTTAAGTGATCCCTTCAACTCATTTTGGCTCTCTAAGAACTTCTTCTATAGCTAGCTCCATTCTGCCAACTTCTAGCTTCACTCTAGCTTTGATTTTAGCCTTCTACACTTCAACTTTTGCTTGTATAGCTTCATAAAGGCTTGTTGTAGCAGCTCCAATCTCTCTCAAGCTTCCATTACAATACTCTTTACAGCTTTATCTCCCTTGCCTTATGCTTGTGAGCATCTTGGGATTCTACATCCCCTACTATTTGCATACTTACCTGGTGATACGGGTTCTCCTCCTCGAGCGGGGTTTGCTTTTATCACCTCTTTTGTGATATAGGTTCTCCTCCTCGAGCAGGGTTTTCTTTGATCACCTCTTTTGTGATACAGGTTCTCCCCCTTGAGCGGGGTTTTCTTTTATCACATGCTTATTTGTGGTGCGAGTTCTACTCCTGAGTGGGTTTTTCTTTCACCATGCGCTTTGTTCATTGTACTCACTCTCTATCTTCTTAGCTATCTATGGAGGTGGGAACACCAAATCGGGGGTTTGACTGAGGAAAACCCCTATACAACCCCAACATTCTCTCTAGATCTTATAGATGTAGGTTTTGAAGACATTCATTTGGTGGAGGCTTCATCATTGATGTGGTTGTAATTATTTCATTCCTTTCTGCTCCTTATCTTTATTAGCTTTACTTCACTTTATTTTAATTATGTCACTTTCCTACATTTTAAGATTTTTTAGTAGTTCGATTAGAAGTAGCCACTTAAGCATTTTTTATGGTAAACTCGTGCTTTAGTCTATACGAGACGCCAACACACCTCTTGGACGCCAATGCGCCGCGCTGTCATCCGTATTCTGCACTGATGTCCTTTAGTTGAGAGCTCGTTAGTTTGTCCAAAAAATCTCTGTGACATGCTCTTTCGGATTTTGAAACTTCCACATTGTTCCATTGAGGTAGTATAGGGCAGTTCGCCCCGTGAGGATCTCTGAGTGAAGAGAACTCATGAGTAGTGAATCCCCCTATATTACATTTGTAAACTAAAGAAAACACCATGGGAGGCCTGAGGAAGAGGATGGAATTGAGTCAATATGACTCCTTTAAAAAGAATGTGGAGTTGTGGGGCTTGTTTGAGAGGGATAGGTTCACTCTGTACTTTGCAGCCATGAAAGGTTACAATGAGCAAATTAGTTATAAGTTTGTGAATGCCTGGAAAGACGATGAAGTTGAATTGGGTTGTATTCATTTTACAGTTGATGCAAAGCTTATAGCCAAAGCTACAGGTCTAACATATGAGGGGAAGAAGATTGCAAAGGTTAGTACTGGGAACTATCAAACTTATATTGATAAGTTTTTTGAAGCCAAAGAAAAAGCCCAATGTTTTCAGAATGGCTACTCTAGGGCTCTACTACTGCCCCATTATCATAATGTCTGCTTTTTTGTCATGAAGTATTTTACATTAGAAGGTCATTTTCAATTTGTCCATGGTTATCATTTTCCAAATTGAATCATATTAGGCACCATGAAAAAATAAATTTACCCTTTTTCCTCCTCTCTTCCCTGAAGCAAAGTCTTACCAATGGTGCTAACCCTCCTTTAAACAAGGGCTTGATTTGTGCCATATGCAAATATGTCCTCTCTACCACCCTGCAAAGAAATGTTTTCCACAATTTGATCGAGAACCCTATTCCTAAGAGTTCTATAAAAATTGAACTAATTGAGAGCCTACCCCACTCCCTAACCAATGAACTTGTGAAAGCCTCACCTAGTACTAAGGACCCTACTTGGTCGACTCTTCTTAAGATAACCCCATAAAAAGAAAGGCTTCCCCCTTTTCTCCTATTACAAATTAAAAAAGGAAGTTGTTGATTCGTGAGCTGGGTGCTGACCCTAACACAATAACCATTCTAGATGACAATGGAAATAGCCTTAAATGTTGGTCCACTACCCTGGTGGGTCGTAGATCCACTCGTCTTGCTTTGGCTACATCCAATGGGTTAGATAACAATAAAAAATCCAAAATTTCAGAGGATAAGAATTTGGAAGAGGATAAAAAGGGGAAGAAGGTTGCAGGGGAGAAAAATGATTCCTCCTCTGAAGAATGTGTATTAGATAGCCTGGGTGGAGTTGACTCTCCAGAGGAAGAGGATTCGGGATCGAAGGAGGTGGATGGTTCGAGTCAGGAAGAGGAGGAGGGTTTCAATCAGCAGGAGGAGGTGCAGGAAGTTGATGAGGACACTAAAATGACTGAGGATAAAGGAACAACTACAATGGAACCAAAGAGCTCGAAGGATTATCAAATGAACTTGGAATTAACTAGAGTGAAAATACTTGAGGAAAGATTGGCGATCCTAGAGAAGATGGTACAAAATGAGGACAATGCTAGCAGGCTTTGGGTTCTTGAGAATGTTGTGCGAAACATGTGCAGGGTTGTGGATGTGGTTATGAAAAAAGCTATTATGGCAACCATCTTGGGACAAGGAAAAATCAAGAAACAACAAAGGAAGAAGGAGAATAAGGATGATGCTAATTTGTTAGGAATGATGGAGGTTTTAAAGATAGTTTTGAAGATTCAGTTAAGGACTTGATGAAGGCTTGGAGCCTAATTGAGGATGCCTAGTCCTCGACTCTTGTTTTTCTTGTTTTCTGTTGCTTACTGTGATGAAGTATTTTTGTTCTGTTAAGTGGTATTTTAGTGGTAATGGCCTTAGAGGCTTGGATTGTATTAAGTTAACTTTTATTTCTATTCAAAACTTTAGAAACTTGTTGGGTACTCGTTATAGGTTATGCTTATATAACCTTTTTTTTGGATGGTTGATATTATGGACTGGTTATATCATTTTTGGACACTTGATAGATATACAATGTTTGATGCAGTTGGCATAGGTCAATGTGTTTTTTGGTTGGTCAGGTTTGGGGGTAGTGGTTCCCCTCTTGTTTTGCTTCCTCAATTTTTTTGTTTTGTCCAATGGTTGTTTGTTGGACTTATGTACTACTTTTGTTAGGGATCAGGGCCCTTTCCCTGCTTAATCAATCAAAAAAAAATTCCAAGTTTAAAAAATGGCAAGCCTTCAAAAGCATACATTCCTAACCATTACCATAAACGTGCACAAAAGTAAAATAATAAACAAAATTTTCATAGTAAACAAAAATAAAATATTAAACATACTATTGATATTTATCTTCTTCAATGTGTTGTCCATTGCAGAAGTCTAATACTTGATTCTACAATTTGTACCATATTTCATTATAATCTACTGTAATGAATATATAACATTAATATCAAATTATATATATCTATATAAAATGATTTTACATATGACTATTTTGCAAATCAATGAGCACTTTCAGTAAATAATCATGCATGCTAGTAAATATGCAACTATAACTTGGTCCCATGTTAGATTACTTAGACAAAGGTTAATGCAATAATAAGATGGCTAATTTTGAAATGAAATCTTATGGAAACTCCCTAGGAATACAACAACTAATTAATGATGCTCTTAAGGTTTAATACACAACACCCTTTGTTTAGTGCCATGAAACATCCAACTGGAGTATGGTTTCTAACTATGGATAGTTTTGGAACTAATTTGTGTTGTATATAAAGAGTATTATCATCTACCACAGGGACTATTTCCAAAATTAATGATCAACCATAGGAAGATTATACAAACTATTTCCATGACTTCCTTTGTTGTTTGGTAATCCAAGATAGAGCAAAATAAGGTGTAAAAATAACCATATATCATCCAAGCTACAATTTCATGTTAAATTACCATATATCTTGTGGCAAATGATATGTTTTGTCGATCGAGAAAAGATATAAATCAGTCCCTTCTATAGACACAAGTTGGTAGGGTTTGCAATATTCGAATAGATACATTGTTGTCATAGCTAGATACCTTAACACAAATGAACTATTCTCATAAATTGAAAATGAGCACTAAATTCTATTCTGGGCCCATTAATATTGAGCACTTAATCCTTGTGGAATGATAAAAAAATAGCATTCATTCACTTATTCCTCATTGATAAATCCATTAAATACATTTAATTCATAATTAATTTTTTGCAAGTTTGGTAGCTTTCCATAATCAATTTCAAACTCTATTGTTCAAAATTTATTAGTATTATGTTGCTTATTATTCTAGTCTTGAACAAATGGCTTCACTAGACTCAATTTAAGATTTGTGATTAAATTTAAAAATGAGATTTTAAATTTATATCATAAAATTTTAATTGCATTCAACTATATAATATATTTTTTTTAAAAAGAAAAATTCAAGAAAGAGACAATAAATACAAAAGTAATTATATAATATTTTTTGTAGTTTTTTCATTCTTATTTATAAAGAGCTTATATATATTAATTCTTTGAATAATAGTTAATTAATTATAAATGAATATGTTTGTTTCAATAATTTGTAAATAATAATTTTTTTTTTCTTTTTTCTTTTTTTTTTCTACCATCATTATAGGCAATCATTTTTTATTTGGCTCAGAACAAACTTTTATTCTTTGTAAAGGAATAGTGCATAAATGAGCTTTCACTTGAAAGTACGAGCTCTTATATTGAGTTTCCACATTGTCTTTATTCTTTGTAAGATCAGTCATAGCCTATCTAATGGAACCTTAGATTTTGCTTTTAAAATGTATATAAGTGCATAATAGTAGTGTTCAAAATCTTTACACAAACACTCAATAAGGATCATATTTAGATTTATAGCATAACAATGTGGCTTAAATATAATTTCAATGCTTTTAAGCATAGTAGCAAAAAATTTTATTGAACATAAATCAACAAACTAAAATAATAAGATTCTAGCAACATGAGACCCACTTTGTGGAAGATATCAAAGAAATTACACTATATTGTTTTAATTTTGTGCCTCTACGTTTCAACCTCGTGACCATCCTTGGTGGTTAGATTAACCTTGCCAATCCACCTACACCTAAAGTAATGAACCCATGTGAAAAAAATTAAAAAACACCATTGGTCATCCCCTAATGTAAAACAAATTCTATACTCTCAGATAGATTACTTTTATGACAATGCACAAATCTAAAAACATAAAAAAAATCACAAGTTGTCATAAGCAAGTTAAAAAAATATTAAGAAAAAAAGCAAGATACCACTTAGTACTTTGAAATCAAGTGCATCCACATCAAACCCAACCTTCTAATACTTATTGAAAATACATCTAGAGTAATCCACCTAAGTTAAGCAATTTTAAACGCAATTGAACATGAACAAGTGATAAACCAACCTTATACTTTGAAATATGTTAACCTTATGACAATACAAAAATCCACAAATTAATAATCACAAGTTACCATTAGCAAGAATAAAAACTATGGAAAAAAGAACATAATACCACTAGTACTTTGAGACCAAGTGCATCCACATCAAACCCAACCGCATAATAATCCTAGAAAAATATGACTAGGTGCATCAATATAGGTCTTAGTTTTGTACTTTCATGAAAGAGAGAAGGATGCCTAAGAAAAAGGTAGATGCTCAAATTTGCACGAAACCAAAATATGGGGTCAAAATTAAGTATGCAGGCTTTGATGTAGAATAACCGATCAATTAAAATCTAATGAAGCTATCTACAGAATAAATTACAAAATTGTAATAAAATGATTCATCTGATTTACAAGCAAAATGCCAAACTAAATTATTTGTATTTGAGTATGTAATAAATTTTATTTAAGTACTTCGAAATATATATTCGCATGAGGTATGGTATTTGTAGACATCCAAATTTGATCGCTCCCATACGATCAAATAAACCTCTCTATTTATCCATTCCACCAATATTAATTTATTTAATTAATATTACACTTCCCGCCTAAGGTTTTTTTAAAGTATTTAATTTAGCAATTAAATACTTTACCTTACACCTTTTTCCTCTCTAAATTAAATAAATACATCAATTTATTTAATTTAGTCATCTTAACCCTTTTTGAATTAAAATCAATTTAAAATTCTTCTTTTCTCTCTCCTTGTCACTTCCTCCATAATTCCTCTCTAACCTGGATTAATTTAATTAATTCATGATTAAGATGTGCATTCTCTTAATCAAGGATTAATGTCACATCCTCCTACATTTGCCACTTGGTTCTAATCTCTCATTAATTACCTTAATCAGGTATTTGCACAACCTTAATCAAAGTCATTAGCCACTTTTAGCACCACTTTTTAGTCAACCTTTTCATTTGCCTTTCTTAGCATTGACCCTCTTTCCCGTGTGAATTTTTAATTCACATTTATTCATCTTAGGTCTCTCTCCTCCCCATGTGAATTTTTAATTCACATTTTATCCTTCCAAGACTTCTAGAACATTTGACTTGTCACCTCATCCACATGTGACCAATTCCCACCTTTTTGGAGACCCTCTCTTATCCATTAGATTCTCCTAAGAATGTGAATTTTTAATTCATATTTATTTCTCCAACCAATTTGTCATTTCCCATGGAGATTTTTGAGGAATTCCAAAATTCCTCAAATGTCACTTTCATTCTCACTTGGGGACAAGAAGTTCATTTTTGAGGAAATCTTTCACTCCCCAAGGTACTTGTCCTTCCTCCACATCATGTACTCTCCTTCCACATCACCTACACATCATCTCACCCTTAGCCACTTCACATTCCACATGTCAAGATGTGAGGGCTTGTGAGTCCTCAACTCACCATAGCCCTACATCTTGATCTTGGTGGCTCAATCTCAACCATTGAATTCTCTAGAGAATTCAAATTTCCCTATAAATACCCCCTTCTCTAAGGCATTTACAACACTTAGCCATTTTGCAACCTTATGCTGTCATTTTGTGCACTCATTTTTCTCTCATCTAGCCATCCATTTTAGCCATTTTGCATTTGCATCCCACCATCTACTTAATCTTGCATTTAGCTACATCAATTACCATCTAAGGAGCATACAAAACAATCCAAATCAAGGGCCAACCAAGGAATTTCAGCAACAAAGAAGGTATAATCGTCTTGTAATCTTCATTTTAGCTTATTTCTTTGCTTTATCATTTCTTAGGCTAATCTTGAGGTGTCTCTTTGTGTTTTCTTTCATTGCATTGTTGTTGTTTTTGCATGTTTAGGGTTGATAAACATTTAGGATTACAATATTTATCCATTTCAAATGATCTTGAAGCCCCCTTATTTGGCTTTAGTGATAATATGAGATAATTTTCCTTCGCTACAAAGGGACTCCCGAGATTGGTGTCATAAGCTTTATTAGATATATCAAGATATTCAGGATCTTAGAAGTGTCAAAAAAATTAGGAAAGGTTTGTTTATTTTTCTTTAGTAGTTTTCTTCAATGGTTCATCATATTTTTATTTTTCATTTGATATTAGATCGACCCTTGTTTGTGGTAATTGCGACTTGTTTGTACGTTCATTTTTCATTTTTCATTTAATATTAGATCGATCCTTGTTTGTGGTAATTGCGACTTGTTTGTACTATGACATTCCATTTAATAGATTTTGACCCAATATTTTAGTTTTGTGTGGGCTTCAATGCAAAGTTTTTTTTAGTAAAGATTTGGAAAGAGTGAAGATTTGAGATCAACACTAAATAAATATAAGATTTATTGCAATCCCTCTTTTTCTATGCCATGCTATGTATTGCAGCTAAACAGTTTTAGCAATACTAAGTCTATATTAAGGGTACGGTCCCATGAAGGGGGGCTTCCTAAAAAAAATTAGTGGGTGTTGATGATAGTTTTTAGGAATATTTTAAAGCTGGTGGTCCCATGAATTTAGTTTTTCAATTTAGCTTAAAAGCTTGAGCTCCAAATTTTAAGGAACAAACTTTAGTATTTTGATAAAAATTAATAAATAAATAAAAATTCTCTCATTTTTTTGGTTATTTTAGGAATTTGAAATTTTAATTGATAGACAAGTGGTAGAAAAAATTCCTAAAAAATTCTAAGCAATAGGAGCAATTTCTAGCCCCACTTCAATTTCACATGCTAAAATTTGCAGTCCTAAAAGGTAGGGACTGCTATTTTCCATGAAAAGATTCCAATTAATCTTGTAGCATAATTTTTTTTCTTCATGGGACCACTTGATCCATGAAAATAGAAGCCCAAGCCCCCCATGGGACCATTCAATAAGAGTGTAGTTGATGAGGTTGAAGGCTTCAACTATTAAACATAGGAAACTGAAAACAAACAGAGAGAGGAAGATGAGAAAGGGGCCATGTGAAAAATGGTAATAGGTGTGGTGCAACACAAAGAGTATGATACTAAGAAGAGGAGATTCGTGATAAATGTCCACAAGAGTAAAACAATAAGAAATATAGCTGCAAAAAGCAGTAAGAGAATAGGAGGTCTGAGCAAGGTGTGAGAATTTACATAGCTACAAATTTGCACTCATGCTATGCATCCACATGCATAATGTGAAATAGGTCCTATTCCACCAACTAAATAGAAAAGGATTAAGAATATTAAAATAAGCATAGCTAAACACAAAAAAAGTGTCATTTGATTGCTTTTCATGTTGAAATTTTTCTTTTTAAATAACTATACACCATAGCCATGAGCAGGGTCCAAATGCTATTGCTATGTTTATGACTGATTATGCATATTTTGCCCTTGTGAATCACAATTACAAAAAAAATAGATTCAACAATTTGGGATTTTCTTTCAGGGTTTAGTTTTCTTCACAATTTTTAGTTTGAGAACTTTGTAAGCTATAATAGTGTCATAGATGAGTTTAAAAAAAAAACTCAAATCAACAATAAAAAGAATAAGTTTTATATTTACATATTGTTGAGTTCAAATATTTACTCTTTTTGAATTTTTACCTCTTTTATAGAACCAAAGCACGAAGTTAAAATTAGTTAAGGCAGAGGCTACAATACATTTTCCCTTGCTTGTTTAGTACTAGATCTCAATTAGTTTTCATTAGTGGCCTCTTATCTATAGTTAGCCTTCCACTCAACTGATTTCGACAGTGAAAAAATTTAAGGCCAAAAAATATTAGCAACTAGATCTACTTTCTTAAAGAAAGAATGAAATATCAGATTGAGCAAGAGGAATTGTGTGGTGTTCAAGAGTTCTTTTACAAATTAATTACTGAATTCAGTTATATTTATAGAAAACTCTTCTAAAAAGAAGTACAATCATTCATATTTATCTACATGTTAAATTATGAGAGTTGCTAAAAAAAATGGAAAAAACTTTTGAAAATCTACTACACCTGGCTCATAATTATCCAATTGTTTTTCAACAATTAAAACTTGCTTTCCTCAGAAGATGTAGAGGAGTGCGGTGGTTTCAAGTTTGAAGTGCGAAGGCAGGGAAAGTTGGGTGGACGAAGTGATTAGGGAAAAGCTAGAGATAGCAGTGTCGCAAGATGAAAATCATATCCCACAATGGGTGTTTGTCAATGGAGATTGGGTAGATCGTTGCCATCCGCAACTTCAGAAGCATTCATGTGAAGATCAGGCGGCTCAAGGTTTTGTCTGCATGCGACACGATTCTTCTTCAGAGGACTCAAGAGAAGAATGGCGGGGTGATGATGGTAAGAAGGCCACACAACTAGGGCATCATTACCGTAAAATTCAGAATAAATCAATATGGAGGAAAAAAGAAAGATTTCACAACGAAGGAAGAAGTACCTTTGCAGGGAATCAGGATCCAAAGATCGAACGAAACCCTATTACAATAGAAGTGCAGGAAATTCTGTTGATCGATGTATAGTAGGAAATAAAGAATGATGCAAAAATTTTAGGAGAGTTTTCTCTAATATGTCGTTTCATTGGTGGTAGTCCCAGTAGAGCAAAAATTAGGGATTGGATAAAGGCGGAATGGAAGACAGAAGTATTACTTAGGTTTTTGCCAAAAAAAAATCGTGGTGGTTTTTACAGACGAAGAATCAATGAAAAGGATAGCGGAGGGCGGTGTGTGGCATATGGGCATATTTTCGCTCTACATTCAAACTTGGGAATTTTTTTTTATCCTACCCGGTTAAAGCCGTATGACCAACCAGTCTAGATTCGCCTATACAACCTTCCATTTGAATATTGGAATGGGGGTTGCCTGGAAAAAATTGGACGATCACTGGGTACTTTGTTGGACATCGATATGGATATCATAGATGGTGATTTATACAAATATGCAAGGTTGCAAATCGCTGCGATCAACACTATACCTCGATCAATAAAATTACAAGTGGAAGGAGAAATCTGGAACCAGGTTGTTGAAGTAGAAGAGGATAAAAGGTTATGCCTTAAATGTGGTTCAAGGATGCATAATGAGATGTCATGCAAAATTAGGCAAGGAAAAAGGGAGTTTAGGCGAGTGGAAAGGGAAAGTAATAGAATGATGAATAAAATGCAAATAGTGCCATACGCGACAAGTGTGCCAAAGTTGGGATAGTAAGTTTTTAAGGAAAAGGAATTTATGGGGTTGTGCGCGGATTAAGGTGGTATCAGTATGCCCAGGTTTCCCCAGCCTTCAGAAGAAATGGCAAAATTGGACAGTCAGAAAGAAGATTAGATGGAAAACCCCACTCCTTTGACAGATTTTGATGCTAAAATGGAACCCGAAGATGAGTTAGATATTATTGACAAAAGAAGTATTACTCAAACTGCAATTCTGCATTTAGGTATGGGAAAATTCGGCAAACAAAGGAAATCCCGGGGTAGAAAATCAATCAAACAATTGAGGGAAGAAGAGGCAATTGTTAGAAATTATCCCAACATCAAAGAATTCTTAAGTACCAAGGGAGGATCGACCTCCCTTGGGAAATAATGAAGTTCACCACCTGGAATGTCAGGGGCCTAATGGCCCCTAACAAAAGATGCCTGGTTAGGCGCCAATTGCAGAATTGTGTAAGCGATGTAATTCTTATTCAAGAAACTAAGTTGTCACAAATTGAGGTGGGGGCATTTTTGAAATACATTAGGTCATGGAATGGCTACTTTCAAGAATCAGTTGGTGCTTCAGGGGGTCTTGGGTTAATTTGGAAGGAATCTGAAGTCTCCGTAAAAGTCTTGTGTTCACAAGTGAATTGGTTAGCAAGGGAAATTTTTAGTATGAGTCTCAACCTTTCATTCATTCTCATTAACATCTATGGTCCTATTGGAATGAAGGAGAAAGCCCTAGTTTGGTTGGAGGTCTTGAGCTTCATTAACGACCATTCATGTTCAAACATCATAGTTGGAGGTGATTTCAATGCAGTTTTAGAGATCTTTGAAAAAAGTGGTGGGGTAAGGTCAGAATCTCAAGTAATGTTAGATTTCTGGAAGTTTGTTGCCTACTTAGGATTGGATGACTATCAAACCTCAAATGGTGTATTCACATGGACCAATAGGTGCAAGGATTTTATAGCAATAGCAGAGAGATTGGATAGATTCCTGATATCACTAGGGTGGCGCAATTTCTGCCTAACCATTGAGGCTCGTATATTGCCAAATTCCATTTTGGATCACTTTCCTGTCAAACTCAATCCTTGTAAAGGATTGGACTTCCCAAAGTCAACATTCAGGTTCATGAATATGTGGTGGCGCGATGACAAACTATTGAATTTGATAGAAATTTGGTGGAAAGAATATCGAGTCAGGGGTTCGACTAGTTTTAAACTTGTCAAAAAATTGCAGTATTTGAAACAAAAACTTAAAGAATGGAACAAGGTCAAATTCCTAAATATATTCTCTAAGAAGGAAAAAGTGGAGGAAGAATTGCAAGCTTTAAATGAGAAGGTGATCAGGGATGGAATGAGAAACAAGGAATTTTTGCGTGAGAAGGATCTAAAGAACGAACTTGCTGAAATACTTAAGAGGGAAGAAATCTTCTGGAGGGATAAATCAAGAGAAGTTTGGCTTTCAGATGGTGATTCAAACTCAAAAATTTTCCATGCATCAGTGTTGGCCCGAAGGGCGGAAAACAAAATTGAATCAATTTACTCGCAGGACGGCTCCTTGAAGCATGGCACAACGGATGTTGGATTAGAGGCGGAGGCCTTCTTTAAAGATTTGCTAGGAGAACATACAAGAACTTGTG
Organism: Sequoia sempervirens; assembly: GCA_007258455.2. NCBI lineage: Eukaryota > Viridiplantae > Streptophyta > Pinopsida > Cupressales > Cupressaceae > Sequoia > Sequoia sempervirens. Next base: position 57,620 of record VDFB02323390.1, on the reverse strand, counting down.
GTGATGGGGGAATTTTGGATGCAATAGAAAGAAGGGTGGACAACATGGACAATGCCATGTTGGAGGAACTGGTATCGTGGGAGGAAGTAAAGGCGGCCCTGTTCCAGTTACATCCCGACAAGGCCCCTAGGCCAGATGGATTTCCAGCTCAATTTTTCCAAAATTGTTGGGGCTTCTTAGGTAAGGACTTGTGGCTAATGGTAGAGGACTTTAGAAGGTTAGGGAGATTTTTCAAGGATACCAATAATTCAGTTTTAGCCCTCATTCCCAAAAAGCCTGAATGTCGAACCTTTGGTGATTTTAGGCCAATTTCTCTCTGTAATACTGTTTTATAAGGTGTTGGCAAAAGTATTAGCAAACAGACTTAAAAATATACTATGTAAAATTATTGCTCCTAAGCAGAATGGCTTCGTTCTAGGGAAGGAGATAACTGACAATATTCTTCTCATTAGTGAAGTGGTACATTCGCTAAAAGTAAACAAAACTGCTGGCATGGTTATTACGTTGGATGTTTGTAAAGCGTATGACAAAGTCTCATGGGAATTCCTTATTAAAGTTATGCGATGCATGGGTTTTAGCAGTCATTGTTGTCTACATCAAACAATGTATATCCTCGGTAAGATTTTTGGTTCTAATAAATGGATCAATTCATGGTTTCTTTGGGGCGACCAATTGCCTACGCCAAGGGGATCCTTTATCCCCCTCCCTATTTGTAATAATGGCAGAAGCTCTAAGTTGTGCAATTAAAAGGTGTCGTCATCAGCTCGAATGGAGGGGTATTACAGTGGCTCCGAATGTTGAGCAAATCACCCATACTCAATTTGCTGATGACACAACTTTGTTTGGTGAGGCTAGTTTGAGGGAGGCTAAGTGTATCAAAGCAACATTGGATGAATACGAATAGCAGTCGGGGCAAAAAATGAACAAAGAGAAATCTAGAATTTATTTCTTCAACACAAAGGTGAAAACACAAAAAGCTATTGTTGCCATTATGGGTTTCCAAATAGATAAACTTCCTGCTAGGTTTCTTGGAGTACAAATTTTTGAAGGGGCATGCAAATCAAAGCATTGGGATGAGGTTTTGAATAAAAGTAGGATGAAGGCATTATCATGGAAAAATAAATGGCTAACTCTGGTAGGTAGAATCACCATGACTAAGTCTGTACTCTCGGCTATACCAATCTTTACATTAGCATGCTATGAGGCTCCAAAAAAGATTGAAGATGGTTTAGAAAAGATTCTTAAAAGGTTCTTATGGGAAGGGTCGAATGAAGTGAAGAAAATTCCACTAATTGGCTGGAATACAACCTGCAAGCCAAAGATTGAGGGGGGTGCGGGTCTAAGAAGGATTGGGAGGCAAAACATTGCGTTGGGAGCAAAGATGGTGTGGAAGATGTTTAGGCAACCAGAAAAGTTGTGGTGCCGTATAGTTCAAAACAAATATCTAGATAATTTCTCTCCTTCTAGGATATTAACGACAGACACAAAAACAAAGTGGTTGGGTATTTTGGAAATTCATAAACAAATGTCGTCCATTGATCACGAGGCATATATCATGGAGAATTGGCAATGGAAATCTGGCTAGATTTTGGACCGATTCTTGGAATGGTTGCAAGAGCTTGGTAGGACAATTCGATTTAGATGCATAAGTGGGACGGTTAGAGGAAGTGGGGGGCATCGAAGTGGCTAGGTATTTTATTTTGGAAGACTGTGTTGGGGGCGGGAGGGTAAAGTGGAAAAGTTTGACACATCTCCACCTTGATCAAATGAAAATAAAGGCAATTTCGAATGAACTAACTAGCCAAGTTGTGTTATAGTCCAAGGAAGAGGATATTATTGTTTGGTGTGGGGCGAAGTTTGGGGAATATTCTGCTAAGTTGGGCTATCAAATACAGGTAGAAGTTGGAGCAAGAATTGGTTGGTTGGCGAAATTATGTTGGGACCAAGTAGTGCTGCCCAAGGCAGGTGCGTTCCTTTGGGTGGCCTTTCATAAGAGGTGCCTAACAATGGATCGGTTAAGAAAGTTGGGAATTGTAGGTCCAACTCGTTGCGTGATGTGTGAACAAGCTGAAGAGGAGATCGATCATCTGTTCTTATCATGCCCTATTGCAATGGAATGTTGGGATTGGCTTCAAAATACATTTTCAATTCCTGGCCCGAGATAGGAGAAACTAAGTGACTTCTTGAATGTGTGGAAGGTTGGCAATAGTAATGGTTATTAGCAGAGTCTTTAGATGCTGGCACCTTCATTGGTAATATGGCACATATGGAAAAAAAGGAATAGAAGAATTTTTAGAGGTGAGGCACTTGAAAATTGTAGATTAATTGAAAGGATGAAGGAGGCAATTATCGAGGTAGCAAACAACAGAACAAGAGTAAACGCTCATTCAAAGTTTTCAAAGTGGGATGAAGAGATTTAGAAAGCATGGAGTAATCTAAGAATATTGAAGGTGTGTGTACCATCAGGTGTTAAGGTTGACATAAAATCCGTGTGCTGGAGGGGGCTAATTGATCTTCCTTGGAAATTAAACTTTGATGGGGTGACTAAGGGTAACCCCGGTGCCGTAGGGGCTGGTTGTATTATTAGAGACCAGAAGGGAAATTGAGTATGGGCAGCTTCCAAGAACTTGAGGGTTTGCTCTAATAATGTTGCAGAATTTGAGGCACTTCTGATGGGGATTCAATTATGCATTAGCAAGCATATTAAGGCCATTGAAATTGAGGGTGATTCAATGGTTTGTATCCAAGCTATAATTAACGACAAGTCACCAAACTGGCTGCTCGTTTGTTGGGTTGTTCAAATCAAGGAACTTCTTGGGAAATTGGAAAATTTCAAGTTGGGTCACGCCTTTAGAGAAGCCAATAAAGCTGTCGATTGTCTGGTGAATGCAGGTGTTAGGAAAAAGGACGAGCTCATCATCGAGTCCACGATGGAATGTTGGGTTGGTCTCCAAGATGTGGTGGCTAGTGATCAGGAGAAGGTGAAAATATAATCATTAAAAGGATATGGGTGGTACAGCGTATGGTTTGGATGTGTCACTGGCTGATTTTTATTTGTCTCATGGTACTATTTTGGACTAAGGATCGCCTTACGGAAGATTTGAATACCCGATTTCAAGACTGTTCAACTAAAACTAGAAGCTACCTTTGATCGCGAGGCCTGTTTTGGCTTTAAGTGAATGTTACGACTCTTTTGTTGCCTGGCTGCTTGGCGAAACGGGCCTTTGGTTTCATATTTGGACACTTAGTTAAAGCAGATCAGTTTGGCTATATAGGGTGCTAGGGGTTTCCTGCGTAAGGTGCCAATTATGGGCATCTAAAAATGGTGTTTCAGTTCAAAGTGGCATGTGTCTATGCTAAGGAGTCTCTTCCCACTCAATGTAATCATCTATTCGTGGTCCAGAACAGAGAAATGCAAAATGCAATCGTGGCAACGGTTTCAAAGGTGCTAAGTGTGAACCAACATTGGTGTGATGGTAGAGTCTATGAAACCATCGTGGGAGCCTTGGTGGATGTGAACGAGTCAAGGGAGTGGGTGTTTATGCTGCTCAACAGGATTATGGTGGGTCTTAAAATGTAGCTGCTATTGCCAACAACACCATGGAATTGCGTGCGATTGGTTGGGTAAGCTACCTTAGGGATTTCTTTGAACCGACCTTGGTTTTGGAGGAGGGGGTGGTGGGTGCTGCGACCGAAGAAGCAAATAATATCATGATTGATGCATGGGAAGTCTACCGCACAGGGGTCAAAAATAACAATATGGAGGCTTTCTCCAGGTTCATGGATTTTGATCGTGTTTGGCTTGGTGATGGCAGCCTGAGGCATGTTACTGAGCTAGGAGGTCATTTGGCCATTTTACACCAATGCTTGGTAGAGTAGGATTCACGTTGTGAGTTGTAGTGACTAATGGGCGGATTCCCCCATAGGTGGAATTTTGTTTTTCTCTCTAGGGTGGCTGATCCACGCCCCTAATAGGATAGTATCTGGGTATATTGGTTGCTGATAATGTTAATGTAATTAGTTGGGTCATTGCAATTAGTTGTGCTGTTGATAGTGGTCAAGTTCGATGCCTATGGGCTAATTATTTTTGTTTGGTTGTACCTGGGAGTTACCCCTTATTTTCGGTAACACTTATCAATAAAAAAAAAAAAAAAACTTGCTTTCCTCAAATTTATTCACATGCTAGGTAATTGAAGTTGCTAGATAAACTTGTAAAAAGCTGGTACAGTTCACTTATATCTATCCATTTAAAAATATTTATCCAACTATTTTTTAGCATCTGAAACTTGTTTTGTTTATTTTTTTCCGACATTCCAAGACTTGTTTTTCAGCATCTAAAACTTGTTTTCAGACATACTTAGATTTGTTTGTAGATGTGAGACTTGTTTTAGACTCAATATGTAACTTATGGACTAAAACTAATAATAATTTTTAATATTATTATTTTTTTAGACTTAAATCTCACACTATATGTAACTTATGAACTAAAAATAATAATAATTTTTATTAATATTATTATTTAGAAAATATTCGTATATTATACATATATATAATAAATAAATAAAAAAAACATTAAACATATAATTTCTATTTTTATATTATATTTATTATATTATATTATAATAATTGTTAAAATCTAAAAAATAAAAATAATATTTAAGAAATCTAAATATATGATTAACTATTTCTAAGTATATTTTTAAAAATCTAAAATATTGATACTAATATTATTTAAATATTAATACTCTTAAAAAGCTAAAATATTGATACTTTATATTTCCTTTAAGAAAGAGAGTATTAAAGGAAAAGAGCGCATTTTGTCCTTCACAGTATCGCTAGAAGCTCCCTTCGAAAGGGGTATAACTGCCCTGCCATTAGAGGTGGGGATAAATTTTAACGGGTCTCACAGTACTGGCGTTGAAGGAGCAGAGCCTCCAGCTTGTGTTTTGTTGAAGGACTTCATTTTGTAAGTCTATTTCGCTGGTTAAAATATATTTAGAAAAATGGAGATCAAGGAAGGGGAGAGGGAGGCCACAGATGACATTATTTTCAAAAGGATCGGAGTTTCGATTCCCATAACTTCAACGACAGACAAATTTGACGCCAAGTGTGCTCCGTTGCAGGCACTCGCTATATCAAATCAATTTGGCCTGGCCTTTGTTGCTCATACCCGAGGTAAAACTAGAAGCACTCCGTTTTTTTTGTTTTTCGAATTTGGTGAATTCATTTTTTTAACACCTTCCGCGTGGTTGTTATAACCGATGGGTTTCTCTGCCATCAAATTTACCTGCAACTTTCATTAGACATAGTTTGTTGAGTAACGCCACACTTAGCGGGTTGTTTTTTTTCAATTTAAACAAATCTTCATGTCTCGTGAGTTTTAAACATAGGGCTTTGTTAGCAAAGCTTCAATGCCTTAGCCATTTGACCTGAAATAGTTCGATCAAAATATCTATGTATATGCCATTTCTTTTACTTCGTAAGTATATTTGAAATTCAGTTCAAAAAGTTCCTTCGACATAATTCTCGAAATACGTATTTTTTTTATCACTTTAAAATGAAAATATTTTTTTTGTTGGTCTGGACTATACATTTAGGGTTCTTTTTGCCTTCTTGACTTCTTTTCTTTGATCGATAGGAATCCCTCTCCCTTAAAAAGAAGCCGTTTAAACAACCCGCATTTATGCCAAAAAGCTGCGAACAGTGCCCAATTATTAACATAAAGAATTTAATCAGAAGTATCATCACAGACAATTTAGACTAAAGCCACATCAGCAAATTAAAAATAGTGCAACTAGGTGCCTTGCAGTAGCGAATTGGGAATTCCAAGCTGCTCATACAAAAAAGATACAGGCCTCAATTCGTCAAGCTTCAACAGGCTTTAATGAAGAGCTGTGGGTGGGGTTAAAACCTTCCCCACCTCTGCTTCTCCCAGCTTCAAGGCACCGTGGATACAATATCATCAGCTTTGTACCAAGTGTAGCTTCCTATTTAAGTCCATTTGAGCGATGTATTGCTTCTGCATGCTCCATCATTTTATTTCTCTGCATATTCTTTTCCCATCCTGGATGATTGCCATCACTTTTTCCAACTCTTCATCCAAACGTGTGTGTGTTGTCACTGCTCCGTTTCTAGTTTGAATTGGCCCACTATATATATAACACAAATTGTCTGGGGCCCTTGCCGCCAAGCCCAAATTAAGCCCATCGAGACCACATGGACTTCTTGGCACAGGTCATCTCTTATAATTTTGTCACCATGTTCTCAACTTTTTTCCAAAAGCAAGTCCTTACTACTTCTGACCAAATCTTCATTCTTCAGAATGGTGAAGCCAGAGAATCTGATTGGCCTTGATGACAAAGGCTACACAGTTGAAGACAGGAGTATTGTCATTCTTGAATCTTTTAAAATATTTGAACAGCAACTTCCTTTAGCTAAGATAAGAGAGTGTGCATCTGGATAAATACAAACAGTAACAGCTGTTTTAATAGTCTATTTTGTCTCCAATATCCTCTTAAGTATTCCTCCTTTCTTCCAAGGCCAACAATTTGCATGCACCATCATGTTGTTTCTCTATTCAAAGCCTTGAGACAAATCAAAATCATTATCATGACATAGAGAAATTGTGGAGACAACAGGCAGTTTCAGGGACATTCAAGAGACTTATAGAAGTACCCTGGGGATGCCCTAGTATCGCCCCAACATCCCCATCAGGGGTTTTGTGGGGGGGGGGACAAGCGTCTTGGAAACATCCTCTTTTTGTGGGAAATGTCCCTGGGACATCTCTTTCTTGCTGGTGGCAGTGGGGGGTGGTGGGGGGATGTTTCTCTGGCGTCTCTGCACCTTGGGGATGTTCCTGTCCCAAAAATGGCAGTTTTTTTTTTGGGGGAACGGGGGTGGTGGATAGGGGGGTGGTTTGGGGGAATGTGTCCCTGTGAACATTGAACTGTATTTCATTTTTTTTTCAATTCAGTCAATTTTTCTTTCTTAAGGGAAGCTTCATTTAGATGCCATACTCAAGGTGTAGCTCTTCTTTCAATTTCTGATTAAAAGCTTCATAATCCTTGGTCCAAGAATGCTGCAGTAATGCAGTTCACTTGCTACCTAAGTCACATGGTTTGAATTTGAGTTCAAGTTCAGCAACATTGAAATTCGGATGAAGTTCGGCAAGGAAAAAATTCGGAATTAAATTTGCCTTACGTAATTTTTTTTTTTATAAATATAAGTAATATATCCACAAAATTGTCAAAATAGTTTAACATTGATGAATAGATTTAGTTAACTTGAATCTTTAGTGTATTTTGACTTTATCAATTTGACAAATTCCCCAAAGGTATTTCTAAATATTGTCATCCTTACACAAGATTCATCCATCAAAGATCACAAAAAATTAGGTTGTAGAAGTCCATATTCTCAAGACAATCTTATAGCTTACAAATCAACTCTATGCACTAGATCATTTTTGTGGAGCTTGCATTCAGCCTTAAAGAGATAATATATGACCTATATATATTTTCAAAAACTATACAAATCCTAAATCATTCTATAGAATCCAAACATTTTTTTTACCTAAATAATTATATCTTACACAACATCAACACAAATGCTTTATTCTAATTCCTAAAACTAAAGACCTTATCTCCTTACATTTAATACTCTAGAGTCTAAATATTCATTTATTACAATTATCAAATCCCACTCGTAATTAACTCTAAATTGGTTTATATATTTATTATATGCATTAATTTAATTGACCCAATTTTTTTTAGAAGGGATTTATTCCCTTATACTATTTTACACCATCTTATAGACATCCCAAATTAACATAACTTTCTTATGGTTCACTATTCGAATATTAATATAGATATTGGAAACTTCAAAACATTTCACAAAGCATTGGCTCCTCCTGACGTCAAGGGTTCATTATGCCTCAGCCTGTGACTGAAGGCAATACATTAGAAGTGGGTTTCCATGAATGACTAAAGTGATGAAGTCTGTATTTGATGTGAATGGGTCCCCGTTGTAGCGGAGTATTCACTGTCAGGAGGGTGGGAATGGGATCGACATTACTTCGTTTCTTGCTACGAAAAAATGCAATGAATTTCAATGAATTTCAAATAAAAAATTCAGATTCGATAAAATTCGAACTCCATGCTTGAAGTTTGCCGAACCTTGTGACTTAGCATGATACACATTGCTGATGGAAATGCTGTCTGCGATAGCTTGTGGCTTAAGGGGCTTTTGTTTTATATTTCATTTGACCATGCTTTTAGGATTGTTTTAGAATTAGCATTATTATTATTATTATTTCTATCTGTAAAGTTATTTGAAATTCAGGTAAAAAGTTCCTTAACAGTTAGTTCGGAAAATGCTTTGTAGTTTATAATAATGTAATTGATTTCTTATACAGTGCCAAAGGAAATTTTGTCTATAACAGCTTCACCATAAGGGATTTTTATGTTTTATTGCTTTTGATTATGCCTAAGGGTTTTATTTTATGCTTTCAATTTCTATGGCCCTTGCCGATTCTTAATATGCATATTGATTGTTGAAATATGGTGTGAGGCAGGTTTCTGTGTTACTAAAACTGCAAAGCTTCTACGAGTTGCAGAGGATTTGAAAGATAATCCACATAAAGCATTGACAGTTGAGGATGCAAGCATTGTGAATGTGGCACTTGTTGGTGTTTCCCTCCTGACACTGTCAAGTGATGGCTTAACGCTTGCTGCTTGTGTTGGGGGAACGGTTCATTTTTTTAGTGTTCCTGACTTAGTTCATAAGGTTTGTAGCCTTCTTTCAATCATTCTTTTGTTTCTTGTTTTCATCTCTTATTATAAACTAAATTGATGACACCAAATTTTCCAGTGTCCTTTTATGTTAAAATTTTAAAAATGCCATTCAGGCTTGGGTATATTATTGAATTTTATATTTTAAGCATTATATGTGTTACATACAGAAGTTTGATTAAGCTTGATTAATATGTACTTTCCATCATTGCCCAGGGATGCCTTTAACCATAACCAATTTATGACACAAAACAAGGTCAGCACAAGGACTTGGATTATTGGTTGAAGCATTGGTTGATGATCTGACATCTGCTGGCTTGATTCATCTCCAATTGATGCCTTCTCAAATGAGATTTATCTCCCTTATATATCCTCATGAATTGATGTAACCTTTGGGATAGACATCTCCTTTCCAAAGGGTGTGTCTTTTTCTTCTCACTTTATTTTTTCTTTATTAATTTATGTTCCTTTATTCCCATCGCTGCCTTAACTAATTATTAATTATTTAATGCTGGAGGGAATCGCTGCATTAATATCTTCCTTAATTAGTTCCATCTCCTTGGTCGCTGCTTTGGAAGAGTCTCCTTGGTCATTGCTTCCATATCATCGATTATCATTAATTTTGGAAACCCTGCAATTGGGGGTGGGGGGGTTGTGATATATGGTGGGGGCATGACTATCAAAACCTTGATTCTTAGGGAGGTGCATGATGTGCCGCTTGAGGAGCTTTAGGTCTTATATCTTTGAAATTCTTTGATTTATTCTTATTCCATCTAAGTACATACAATAAAAGCCATAAATCAAATCTTAGTGCTCATGGTGGTTCCTTAGGCGTTCTTATATATGTGTCCAATATAAATTGACTCAATTCTGATTCCAGCTTATATAGATATTTTCTAGCTTTGACAACTCTACCCTTGTGATATATTTTACACATTGATGTATTGTAGAAGGAAACACGTTTAATTGGTCAAGCCAAGGTCTACCAAGTGAAAAAGAAAATCTGTCTGTAGTATAAATGATATGACTATAACAGGTATCTTCTTGGGACCAACCTCGAAAGGTAAAATAATGCAACCCAAAGTATCAATAAGAATACTATTAGTCATCTTCAAAGAGACTTCTAAATGTGCATAAGTGCACTGATGAGGATGATAATTATATGAACATTAAAAACTCTTGGGTGTATGCTTTAAAGTTTTAAATCGATGAGCAGGATCGATGAGAGTATCATCACTTGAATAGTCACCTACCCTATTGTGAACATATAATGGGCCATAATAGTTATTTTGAGAAATCTCCTCATCATAAAATGAAATCAGTGGTGGAGCATGAGAAGGAAGACCTCTACTATGCATATCAGCAAAATGATCCTCATGTGAATGTGAACAATCAGCAAAATCATCACCCTAATACTCATGCCTCATTACCATGTTCATGAATCTCATCAGTATCCATGTACTCATAGTCCCCATGATTATCCTCATGCAAATGTATGTTATTAGCTTGTTTATGAGAGGGAAAGAGAATTTAAAGATCTCCAAGTTTTGGTTAGAGTGATCAACCAAATGACTGCCACCATCCTTAATGTGCTTTACATGTGTCATATTGTTATCAATAATATTGCATCTTATGTTTGAGCCTCATGCAATGTTGTGTAGTGTGCTCATGAACTCTATGAGAATGAAAAAATGCACTCTCATCATAAACGTTAGGCAAATACTCATGAACTCTATGAGAATGAAAAAATTCACCCTCATCATAAACATTAGGCAATCCTCTAGAAGTATCCAATGGACGATAGGAGGAACAGTAATCATATTAGCAAGCCATAAACTTTGAAGCACTTTATCAAAGGGATCATCCAATTTTGTGATTTTTCTAAAATTTTGAGGTTTGAATGTAAGATCATTAGAAGCATTGGCCACATAATGAGTGCTAGGCTTGTTCTATTTCTTATCAGTACCCTTTTCAAAACTATTTTTTCTTTTGAATCTTTGAAGGGTAGAAAGACATGGAAGGCACATGAGAAGAACCATATTTGAGTGCATTTGAAGCCAATGATTTCAATTCCTCATTTTTCACATGACCATACACATGAGAAGAACCATTTTTGAGTGCATTTGAAGCCAGCGATTTCAATTCCTCATTTTTCACATGACCATACAAATGAGAAAATGAAGTATAACTGTTGAAATGCACGTTGTCTTGAATCAGTGGCAATAATCCTTTACCAAAAATACTTTGTAACTCATTGTTGGGAATTATTATTATTAAACATTAACTAGACATAATGTTGAAATGGAAAATTTGTCATGTAAAATACGAAAAAACCGAAAGCTAAAGATGTGTCACGCTGCAAAACTAAAATTTCAGCTGGCTATAGCAATTTCAATTCAAGCAGTACAAAACTCTTAACCCCGTACCAACTGAAAGATAACCTTCATTAAGAGAAGTATATTTGCAATAACTACAAATGTGTAGTCACTCCTAGTTCTAACATGCATTTTGTTATTTAAAGGCCATTATTTTTTTAATATTCAATGGGAACTGTAAGATGAGATATTTAGAAGTAAAAAATCAGGGTTGAAGATAACTTGTGCAGAAAATTTGATATTTTGTTGAAATTTTTTGTTACATCCTTTTTATCAATGCTTAATAATTTAGAAAATATCTTTCCTTCCTGTGATCAGGTTGACTTCAAGCCATTTCAGTCGACATTGGTTTATGAAGCTCAGTATATAAAGGACTTTATTTGGTGCATGGCTAAACAAAATATGTGCTTAGCACTTTCCAATGAAGGCACACTAACTTGTGGAGAAATTGGGTCTTCTTTTGAGTTCATAGAAGAGAAAGTTAGAGCAGGTATTCTTAGCCTTTTTTGCCATTTTCTTATGAAAAGAAATCACTGAAAAGCACTTTTTACACTGCTTTGCTTGAGGAATTCAGAAATGATCCTAATTGTCTGATGGCTGACAATTGTCTTAGCATGTCTGGTTCAAATGATTCTAGTGAGAATCATGGGTTAGATGACTGAAAAAACTAGTTAGCAGGAATAAGATAAAGTGCAAATCATAAGATTTGAATATTAAGGATTTGAATGGTTGTTAGAAATGGAAGTGGATTCAATGCACAAAATTGATGTCCTGTGTTTTCACTAGGATTACAATGTTGGGATGGTAGAAATGATTCTTAAGTGGAATGTTTTTCATTGGTTTTGAGATAAATTTAAGATTTGGAGTTTTGTTATTGTTAGTTAAGTGCTTATTATTTATTGCCTTTTTTGTGAACTTCTCTTGCTCATTGCCTTGGCTGTAAAGAACAGGAATGTGTATTGTCCCACCCTGGGTGAGAACAAACTCTATTGCGATTTTGCTAGTTTGCTTGATGTTCCATATTACATTGCATGCATATCAGTATAACAATAACATTCAAATGAAACATTTAAGCAATCTGATTACCAATCCTTCACAATTCATTTTCCTTTCATTGACTGAGCATGATACACAGGTTTCAAGACAAGTTTCAGATTTGAACAACCTAGACTGAGCAATAAATAAGAGCAAAAATGAAATTGTCTAAATACAGGATTATACAGCAGTGGTATCGGTTTACAACATCCATTAACTGGCTATTAATAGCTGATAACAATATGGTATGAAATGTATGACAGCCTCATATGAAGTAGTTCTGAGCACAATTTACATTACAACTAGAACCCCACAACAATGCTCAGAAATAAGAACAGACCTATGCATGCTCAAGAAGACAATAACTGAGGTATGATTACAGGTTTTCACACTCAGTTTTCTGTTGCAGCATATAAGCATATAATGTTTCTGATTTCTGATTATATCTAGAAGCTACAGAAGATCAGAAATAAACTATAGGATGACTGATTCAATGGCATAATACTCAGTCATAACACACACATTACTAGTGACTTACAAAATCCATTTCAGGTCTGGAACAACTCATAATATGCATACATTCAGAAATGCAAATTCAATCAATAATAAGTACCAGTTTAGGCAGAGCTAGCAAGACAAATCTCCTTCAAATGATTCACGATACACAGGAATATTGTTGCAGCAGATAACTGGCGTCAAGATATATGCCCAGCCACCCTTGAAATCTCACGAAACTCAAGTGACACAATAAAAACCCCACGCAGTCCTACTGAGTAACATATAACAGCAGATATGTGTATGATTGGTGACCAAATAAGCATGTGATCACATAATTAGTATAATACTGTAGCGGCACTGTAGCATAGGTACTGTAGCGCTACTATTCACGTCACTGTAGCAGCAAACATAAATTTTGATTTGCAAATGATTAAATCTTAATCTTCCGTAATCTTCAGGTCTGCAAACATATAACCTTGAAACCCTTGAAAATCTTTGTATTTCTTCACTAATATGCTCAAATAGAACACTTGTATGATGCCCTCCTGTATGCCTAATTCAGTAGATATTTCACTACTTCAAAAGGCTGCAACAATGGAGAGTTAACGTTTTCCAATGGCTAACTGATTCATAAACCCTTGGCTTCCTCTCTTATACAAAAACTCATCAACACCAATGCTCAATCCAATGAATGTAAAAAGACTCCAAAGTAAAATATGTAAGCCTTCTTGAGAAAGTTGAATTTCTCCAAAAAGGCACATTTAATAACATTAAAATGTTATTTTCTTGCATCTTTTAATATTTCATAAAAATACTTTGGAATTGGTGCCCAATATTTAATTGATAAAATGGCCCCCTTTTTAATGATGAATTGACCCTCAAGTTATAACCAGGGATACCTGGGGATGCGTCCCCCCCCACAATCCCCTGTCCTGGGTACCAGGGGATCAGGGGACCGCCCCCTTTTTGAAAAATTGGGAAACGCCCCGGACGGGGACGCCATTTCAAGGGGACGGCTGACCAGTCCCGAGAGGATGGCTTAGCTCGCTCGACCTCGACCGGCCCTCCGCTTTGAAGCTTAAAAACTTAAAAAAAAAAACATAAAATTTAAAAAGAATGGCCTTGCCTACGTGGCATGTGTGGGCCCTCATGTTTTTTACTCCTTTATGAAAGAAAAAGGGCCTCTAAAACTTCATTTTATTCATTTTGTTTGTTTGAGCAGCCAAGGGTTTGAGAGGAAAAAAAATTGCAGCCATTGAAGGAGAAGGAGCAACAATTTGAAGGAGGATAGGAGGTTGAAATAGTGTTGTTGGGAGTGCAAATCCATCAAAGAGGTATGCATTTCCTTTCCCTATTTTCATTTTTTCATTTTTTTGCAAAAGATGAAGTATACATAGTCTGATTTTTTTTTTTTTTTTGCATTATCAGTTAAAACTTGCATTTTAAAAACAAAAAACATGAGCAGCAGTGAGGGTGGGAGTGATAGTGAAGTTGAAATGCAAGCTAGAAGGGAAACTAGAGAGCAAATAACCCCTACCCAATGCCATCCTTCATCAACCAATACCAAAACTATGAAGGACTATGCAAAACACCCATTAGACAAAAAAAAACCATTCCTTCAATTTGTGACAGCTAGGGGTGAAAGACAAAAAAATTCAGGGGGGAGTAGGGTTTGGTTTTGCCATGTTTGTGTAAAGGAGTTTAGGGGGAGCTACACTAGAGTTAGGTCTCATTTTTTGGGTGAGGTGGGCCATGGAGTTAGAGTGTGTCCTGCATTGACAGATGCACTATTTATAGAGTGCCAAAAAATTCAAATGGAGTGTGATGGTGGGGTTCAAGGTGGGTCTTCTTCTTTCCCAAGTTAACAATCATATATGCTTACTCCTACTCCTAGTCCTTTCACGGTTGGTAGTAGTGTTATCTTAAGAGGAAAGAGGAAGGTGATTGGTAGTGATAAGGCAGCCTCAGTTGAGTCCATGTTTCAAAACCAAGCACCAGAAACCACTGAATCCTCCATTGCCAAATTCTTTTTTGCCCATGCCATTCCATTTCATGTGGCTCGTTCCTCTTATTCCAAACAAATGGTGAAAGACATAGTCACTGTTGGTCCTTCATTCGTACCCCCTGGAGATCATAAGCTACGCACCACCCTCCTAAACAAAGAGTACTCCAAAGTTAATGTGTTAATGGAGGAGATGAGGCAAACATGGATGAGGACGAGGTGCTCTATAGTGATGGATGGGTGGACTAATTGTAGACGTTGGCCACTCATCAATGTCATAGTCACATGCCCTGTTGGTTCTTATTTTCTTAGAGCCGTAGATTGTTCAGGGAGACATAAGGATGCTGACTTCCAATTTTCCATTTTGAGAGATGCCATAGAGGAGGTTGGGGCTGCAAATGTGGTGTAGGTGATCACCGATTCAACACATGTGTGCAAATCGGCTGGGTTGATGGTGGAGGGTACTTACAGGCACATATTTTGGGCCCCATGTTGTGTTCATGCATTGAACAATGCATTGAAAGACATAGGGAAGATGGATTGGGTGAAGAAAACGGTGGCAGAAGCTAGAGAAATTCACATGTTCACTTGCAACCACCACACCTCACTTGCTCTCTTCAGGACATTTTCAAAGGAGGAGTTTCTCAAACCTGTTGATACAAGGTATGCCATTTACTTCATTTTGTTTCACTTTCAATTTGTATTCATAATCTGATTTTGTTTTAAATTTTTATTTTTTAATGAATCATTGAATTAATGAATGTAGATATGCCACATACTTCATCCTAATGGAGAGGATGCTTGAGGTGCATGAGCCTCTACAACTGATGATGGTCAATGCTAAGTGGACTAGATGACCTAATGCAAGTTCTACTCAAGGAAAGAGCATCAAACAAAAGATCCTCGATGACGATTGGTGGGCCAATGTGAGGTAAGACATATTAGATGGCTGATTTTCATATTAAATTTCTGATTTTAATATTTTAATTTTATTGTCCAATGTTCCAACTTTTGAAGTTTCTAAGATGTCAATTAACTTGTCAACTAATTATTTTGAACTTTTTGTTTGTATTTTGCAGATATATTTGCTCCTTCATCTCGCCCATTGTAGTTGTCATTAGATATGCTGATACAGACTCTCCTAGTCTTGGAGAGATATATGAGACATTTGACACTATGCTTGGGAAGATCAGGCAAAGTTATTTTGGCAAAGGACTCCACTTTGGATTTATATGAGCAACACATTAGGCCCATTGTGACGCGGAGGTGGAATACAATGAACACCCCGCTTCATATGGTTGCCTTTGCTCTAAATCCAAAATGGTATGCACCAAGGGATGGTAGGGTGCCTCCATGTGATGATGCTGAGGTTTTAGATGGGTTCACATGGGCCATTGAAAAGATTTATCCACCAGAGCAAGCTTCACTACTTTAGTCACAATTTCTAGACTTTGCTAATCTTAATGGCCCAAACTTGAGTAAACCACAGGCGAGGTTGGATAGAGCTATATTAGCTCAATCGAACCCTATTGGATGGTGGACCTATCATGGGAGAGATACACCGCAGTTGAAGATACTTGCCACTCGCCTTCTTGCACAGGTTGCTAGTTCCTTTGTTGCAAAGAGGAATTGGTCCACGTATATCTTTATCCACTCCCTCAAGAGGAATAGACTTACCTCTAGACGAGCGGAGAAGTTAGTGGCCGTTCATAGTGCTTTTCGGCTTTAGGATTGGCAGACTCTAAAGTATCGACAGACGCCAGCTCTATGGTGGGATATTGATCCTGAGGACACAGCTTAGGTAGATGAGGAGGAGACAATTGAGGGCTTGGTTGGGGTCCCATTGGCTGAGGAGGAGCATTACAGTGGCAGTGACTTAGAGGATGGCTCTGATTTTGATGCGGTTATGAGAGATGATTAGGGGTAGCAGTGCTCTTTGTTTATTTTGTATTCATTATTGACATACGATATTGTATTTTGATTTTCATAGCAAACTTTAAAACTATATGGCAGCAATGTAGCCTTTGGGCATTTTGATATAAGTTTATAAATTATAATTTGGAGGTTGTTTCATGATTCGTGTATGTTAATTTTGAATGCGTATTGAGTATTGGCATAATGTTGAACACAAATGTTATATGTTAATGTTCTATAATGTGTATTATGCATGCCTTATTCATGTTATCTATTGAATATTTAAAATTTCCCTATATTTTTAAAATTTTTCCTATATTTTTATATAGCCGTCCCCTGCCATCCCTAATTTTGGCCTCAAAAATCGGAAACTTGGGGACTCGTCCCGCCGTCCTTGTCCCGGAAACTTGGGGTAACCTTGGTTATAACGTTAAGTTATAACATTATAATATGGCCTTTTAATAACTAAATATTATCTTGAGCCATTTAAACTTTAATAACTCCTTAAATATTTAAGATTTCATCAAACTGCCTGAAACAGGGGTCAACTCTGTGAATCTCCATATGACCAAGTGCCTTACTAAAAATAGTAAGGGTCCCTCTCATCCGTCTCCTAACTTACTATAAATAGTAAGTATAGCACTGGAGCTCCTGTGAACGCCAAATGAAGGCCCAAAGCTGATGATCACTGAACACTGGAGATGATGCAAACCTCAGAAGACCCTCTAACCATCCTCATTAGCTTACGAGGGTCAAAATTATAGGCTAAACTATCCACAAACATGAGCATGGTAAAAAGGGGACATTACAAAATGTTACTTGAGGTTATTGATTCCACCATGCACCTTCTTCACACTGAAGTTGCAAATAACACTCCTTGGGATTGGTCCAGTTCTGCCATGTTTCTAAGTTTTGTTCATTGGTTGAATTCTACTTCTTGATGTTGATGCCGTTGTATGCTAAATTGACATTTATAATATCAAGTATGAAAAATGATGTTGAAAATTCAAAAATAGTGACTTGAACACTATCTTTGAAATTATTTGGCAACCTTTGATATTGGTCAAAGATTTTGGGGGGCCTCAAGTTTGTACCTTTCTTTGTCCTTTTGTATTTTTATCATTAACTCTTGAACGAAATCTATGTCCTCTTCTTTTTGTAAGAACCTTGGTTGAAAAATATTGTATGGGGCCTTATAGAGCCTTTCATCTCTATCTTCCTTGTAGACTTTCAAGTCTTAGTGACTAGAATGCATCAAACATGTTAGCTTTTCTTTGCAGGTTTGCAGGAGCACAACTCTTATACCAATTTTATTCGACACGAAATTCAATGATCACACAGCTTTTCTAAGGCTGCGAATGCGATAGAGGGCTGCGAATGCGACGGATACCAGGGCTGCGACCAAGGACGGCTACCAGGGCTGTGACCAGGGCTTCGGAAGGCGCATCGCGGAGCTGCGACCAAGGCTGCAACCAGGGCTACGAGGTCGGCGGTTGCTTTCCATATTCGGGGTGTGGGGCCTGTGGGGCCTGTGGGGCCTGTGTAGGAAAAAGCGGACACAGAAAGACAAAGCAGGGGCAGATTCGAGAAAGGACAAAGTGGAAAAGGGGGCTGCATCCAAACAGGTCCTTGTCACTTTCTCCACCTCTTCAGCTTTTCATTATTTTATTGTTTCATACCTGTTTGTCTCCTTTCATCCATACAACAACTAGCATACCCACATAAACTTGTAACCTCACAACAATCAGACAGTTATTCACTCCATGAGAGTAAACAGGGGGATTATGGGGGATAACCGAGGTCTGACATATCAGGATGTTGAGGCAGGGGGCCTTCTAACATCGGTTTCAAACACAATTTTAAAACAAATGGGGGCACTAGAGTCCATTTCGGGTAATAACATAGTAGGCAAACCACAGGTGCAACTATATGACCTCTTGAATCTTCTAGCTCAAGGAGGTTTAAGGTTTTCAGAGTTTCACACTCCTCAGGGATCAAACGGGTGGACCACTATTCGTGATGGGGGTTTGGCAACTTTTTTGGCCCTGTTGCTAGCAAGGTCGTCTTTATCAAGTATTTTGAATCTTATGAACGCGGAAGAAGGGTTGATTTTCGTAAATGCGAAACAATACAATGGGATTTTAAGGCGCAGGTTGGCTATGAAAAGGAAACTGAAATAAAATCAAAAGAAAAACTTCACTTTGATTTTACCTAAGGTCTGTAACAGTAAGGCAGGCACATCTAAGGTGGTATCCAAGAAAGAAGAGCAAACAAACCAAGCTGAACATACAAGTAATGGGAAGGTAACAGGTAGCTTAGTGAACCACGAATCAAACACAGGTATGGTGGGTGGGACCATGGGCAACGCGGAAGAGTCCATTATAAACAAGATTGTCATTGAAAAGGCATCTTAGGAAATCTACAGTCCCACGTCCTCACCGCTGTTGTGGTTATCAGAACTATATGTAGAAGAGCTCAGGAGGCTGAAAAGTAGACTTGATGATGTAGAAACAAAGGGGAGGTACGGAGATAGCAGATTTAAAATAATTACTGAAACAAACTATAGGCTGGAAAAGGATAATAAAATGATGCAAGATCAAATTTTAAATCTGCAAGTTAACATGGAGAAGGGGCAGCAAGAATTGGTCACCCTAAGGCAAGAGTTAGACCAATTAAAAACAGCAAAAAACGAGAAATCAGCGGTAGAGGGAGGAGAAAATATAATGGAGTTAAAGGGGATCCAAACAACATTAGCAGACTTGGAGGTAAAAGAGAATCAGTTAAGGGTACACATAGAAGAGGCCAAATCTTGGTCACAAACGGTGAGTGGATCATCAAACAAGCAAAAAGGAATTATTGAACAAGAAGTTAAAAGACAGTTAAGAGAAGAAAAAGATAAACAAAGCAGGGTTACAAACATTATCATTAAAGGTTTGAAGGACTTCGGGGAGAAGGAGAGAATCGACATTCTAACAAGAGAATTCCTTAAAGATAAGCTGCAATGGGCAAGGCATATTTAGCAAGCTAGTAGAATTGGGAGAAAGATAGATGGAGGAAGAGATAGGCATGTAAGAGTCACTTTGAGAAATTTAGAGGATAAAAATAAGATCCTAAAAAACAGGGGGTTACTTAAAGGCACACATATTTATTTAGATGAAGATCTGACTTTCGAGCAACAAGAAGAACAAAGGAAGGAATGGGTGAAGGTAAAAACAACAAGAAATGAAGGCAAATGGGCTTGGTTGAAGAACGGGAAAGCCCAAATTAGTGATCGTTTCTTAAACAAGAAATAGGATTTATGGGCCCCATAGGACTACCTACATGTTGTAAGCTGGAATTGTAGAGGATATCCATGGAGAAGAGGACCTGGTTTGGGGCCCATAGCAAAAGGGAAAGATATTATCATTCTTACGGAAACGCATGAACATGAGGGCTGCAAAATTCTGGATTTCGAAGGGTATAAGAAAGTTTCAGTGTGGAACGAAGGAAATGAAATAGGTAAAGGTCATGGAGGGGTTGCAGTGCTAATAGCTGAGAAGTGGCAGGGAATTGTTGAGTGTGTAAAAAAAGACACAAATAAACAATACATATGGCTGCAAATAACTGAAAAAGGGGTAACTTTTAGTCTAGCTGCTTGCTACTTTGCTCCTAAAAATTCAAAGTTTTATAAGAAGCGGAATTTAGACAATGAAGATCCGTATGCATCACTAAAAAAAGATATCTCTACTTTTAACATTCTTGGAGATGTGGTTTTAATGGGTGACTTTAATGCAAGGACAACTAATAATCAGTCTCTTCAGTTGAGCAGTGAAGCAAAAGGGGAGAACAATCCTTTATGGTTGGAGGAAGGTGGTGGTTTCCATTGGGAAAGAACATCTCAAGATGATAATGGCACGGTGAATTCGTTTGGGACTGAATTACTTGGGCTTTGTAGTTTGTTTGGCATGGTTATTTGCAACGGGGTGAGAGATTGGCCGACATCTGGGGGAGTCACGTGCAAGACCTACAACGGTCAAAGTGTGGTTGACTACGTGGTTTGCTCTAAAAGTTTTGGTTCTAGGCTGCTGGAGTTTGACATAGAGGACTGTCCTATTGAGATGAATTCTGACCACTTACCCCTTCGGGTTAAGCTTCGTGTTTCTACTATCAATCAGCACAACAAGCAAGTTCAACACATGCAAAAAAAAGACCTTCCCAAGGGTAAAATCCTCATAAATCAGGAAAATAAAGAAATATTTAATGCTGTTCTTAGACAGCAGTTCCATGATTTGAAGAATGAGGGAGAGATTAACTCTGTTAAAGAGGCTGATGCCCATATTCACAGCAGTTTGCTGATCCCGATAATCCACAAAGCATTAAATGCATGCAAAAGGTCTTTTCCCAAGGTGAGGGCTGCAAACACATTTCCGGCAAATCCGTGGTATGATGATGAGTGTAAGGCAGCCAAGAGATCGCTAAAGGAGTGTGATATGGACAAAGAATACAAGAAAAAATATGTAAAATTAGTGCAATCCAAAAAAATGGAATACGTTAATGAAAGAAGGAAGGAGCTAATCTCACTTGGGAAGCAGAATCCTAAAGGCTTTTGGAGGGAACTGCAGCAAAAGAAAGAGAAGGTGGAGAACAATATCACAGATGCCCAATGGTTAGAGTATGCTAGGCTCCTTTATGAGCGGGTCCACGAGAAAGGCATCCCTCTAGTTGTTAACACATCAATGGAACTATTCACCATAGATGATATTAAACAGGGAATAAAGAAGTTAGCAAGTGGGAAAGCACAGGACATAGATGGGATTCAGGCCGAATTTCTAAAGTGGGGGATTGAAACTCTCGCTCCTTACATAACAAGAATTTTCAACAATGTCAATCAGGAAGGCTTTCCTGTGGAGTGGACTACCAGTGTAGTCATTCCTTTGTTTAAAAGTGGTGATATCAATAACCCATCTAACTACCGCACAATTATGGTTAATCCTATCTTTGGCAAGCTCTTTGGGAGCATGGTTGAGCGTAGGATCAGCAACTGGGCAGAAAATGAGGGCAAAAGGGCAAAGGGGCAGGCAGGCTTCAGATCTAGGCACTCTACGATTGATCACTGCATCACCCTTAGGCACTTGATTGAGAAGATTTGGGATTGCCAGGGTGAGGAAGCTTATTGCTGTTTCGTTGACTTCAAGAAAGCTTTTGACACGGTGCCTAGGGACAAACTGTGGAATAGGATGGAAGAATTAGGCATTCCAAATGTGTTTAGAGCAGCTGTTCAAAGGTTTTATGAGAAGGTTAATGCTAAAATCAGAACAAGTGAGGGTATGTCAGAATGTTTTGGCAGCGACATTGGGGTTAAGCAAGGCTGCCCTTTATCTCCCACGCTTTTTGGGCTCTACATTGATAAGTTGGAAGCTTGGTTAAGCAAGGATGGAGGGGACGGTATCCAATTAGTAGGTTATGTAGTGAAATTACTTCTTTATGCTGACGATCTTATTTTGATTTCAAAAATAGCTCATGGGTTAAGAGAACATTTGAAAGCTTTAGAACACTTTTGTCAGGAAGTGGGGATGCAAGTGAACACCACCAAAACCAAAATCATGATTTTCTCTTTGAATAGAAAAGAAAAACAACATATCTTTCCTTTTGAAGGTAGTCCACTCGATATAGTGAAAGAATACAAGTATCTTGGGATTGATTTTCACCATAAGCTCAGCTGGGAGACCTGTCGGGCGAAAAGGATACAGGGAGGGTGGAAAGCCTTTTTCCTGCTGCAAAACAGATGTAGGAAAGCAGAACTTTGGGATTGGAAAACCAAGAAAACTCTTTTTGGTTTACTTGTCACGCCAGTTGTACTTTATGGGTGTGAAGTGTGGGGAAGCAATATGTCAAATTGCAGCTGGAGACAAATTGAAAGAATCCAAAAACACCTAATAACAAGCAATCTCAAAGTTAAGGCCACGGTCCCATATGAAATTCTTTTAGCTGAAGCGGGGGCTTTTCCCTTGGAGGCATCGGCGATAACTCGGTTGATAAGTTATCTAAAGAAGATTGAAAACATGGACAACCACCGGTGGCCCAAAGCGGTTATGGAGGAGGCGCTAAACTGTAGAAAGAAAACTTGGATGAAGCAGAACAACAAGTGGACGTCATTAAAATCTTTCATTCATTCATTAGTTTCAAGCCCTAGCACACATAATATAAATTTGTACAATTGATTATTAATAAACATTCTCGATTTTTAACTTGTGCTCATCAAAAACTGCTTGTTCCAAGTTGCGAATTGGAGCTTGAGTAAATTGGTTCACTAGAAAAATCATGAGTACTCGATGAGTTTGCAATCTATGCTTCTACATATATTTTGAAATACCTTAGTGTGGATTCCATTCTTTATGATTGGCCTTGAGTTTGCAATTCCTTGGTATCATTCTGTATAAGCACATCTTTTCCCATGTTTGAATGTTTTGGGCAGATTTTGTATAGATTCATTTTCTCTTTGCAATGCCAACATTATGTGTACATCAATGTCTTCTCAAAATGGTTTGTTATTTTTGTTTGCCAAGGTGTGGGCAAGTGGAGAAAGTTAAACCCATTTTGTTAGCATTGTTATGAGCCTTCCCTTCAAGATGTCTCCATCCACACAAGAATATAGTACAAAACAACTCTTGACGATTATAGTACCTGCACATAAAATATCTTGTCATAATCAATGCCAAACCATATATCTCTGGATAGAGGAAATCTATTGCCAAACCATGTTTAAAGACATGCTTACATAATGGTGCACCTATCTTTCAACTTGAGAAGATCGAGATCATATTCTCCTTAGGGACAATTTTTTTTTAAAAGATGCATTCTTTTTGAACTCATTATTAAAGACCTAATGTTTTTATACTTTGTTAGCATGGACATGGCTAACAACCTTTATTTAAGGAATATCTCCTCTCTACATCATGACTCCAGCTTTAGTTTATCATCTTCACATTGTAAGCAACAAGTTTGTCAATAATTACTCTGCTTGCATTTGTGCAAAATGTAGATTGTAAGTGATTTAATTAGATCCTATCAAAATAACACGTAGGTATTAGTTGACACATAAATTTCCTAAAATGTATAAAATCACACATTAATCATCAAATACAATCTCTTCTACTTTTCCCACAATCTTGTGAGTGGAGATGCTCAAGAGAATGAGTTTTCAAAGATTGCCAAGCCAAGGAAATT
The DNA here is from genome assembly GCA_007258455.2 of Sequoia sempervirens. Lineage (NCBI taxonomy): Eukaryota > Viridiplantae > Streptophyta > Pinopsida > Cupressales > Cupressaceae > Sequoia > Sequoia sempervirens. The sequence continues at coordinate 33,804 of VDFB02323390.1, read as the reverse complement.
TATTACCTTTGAACACTAACAGGATTTTCTCTTTGAACTTTTTTGTTCTTCCTAGTCCCGACAAAGGTACCCTTCGCAAAATGGCAGGGCCTTATATTTCAGTTTTGAAACATGAGAAGCAAACAATTACATACACTTTTATATATTATATTTTCTAGAAAAATTTACTTAGTATTGCTCATTTGTTTGGGAGATGCACAACTTTTTGGATTCTAACCAAGCCAAACAAATTGGTAATAATAGATATTGGTCTATGGCATGAAAATGTTTAGCTACAAATGCTGAACCAAATATTAACATATTTCTGTTGACAACTATGTTCTACCCTCTGATTTCTTTTAATTGCACCTGGTTGTTGACAGCCCTTTAATTGGGTAAATTACTTAGGAAGCAACACCATCAATCATCATCAAAATTCTGATTTTTTAAAACTAGGAGTCAACCCAGGCCACATACAAATAAATTGATTGGAGCAAGTTAAGTCAGATTTGAGATTTTCAGATTTTTTTGTTCCATAGAGGTCTGGAAGAGTAAGCCGAATCAAAGAAAATCTTGAATAATTGTGTCAGATGAGTTCATTAAAAATCGTTGAACATACCTACTAGCTTTCCTCTTGACAGGAATATGAAGTATGCTTTAGAAATGCAGCATGCTAAACTGAGCTCAATAGTTAATCTTTCTTGCTGTAATCACAACTAGAGAGACAAAAACAGAAATGCAAATTAAAGAACCTATCAATGTGACAGCATTGGCCTAAAGCAAAAATGCCTTTATTGTGTATTTTTCCTATTCTTCAATGCAAATCAATCTTGTCAAATGTGCATATTAGATGCGTCTACATTCTACAGATTGTTAATAAGCTACATTGTCTTCAACATTGCAAACCTAATACCTTTCTGATAATAATCCTAGACTACAATGTCACTTTACAAACACTAGACACACATGCACACCAAATACAACACTAACAAACACTAATGATCTCCAAGCAATTTGTTTTGGGGTGCACTGGGGTTAAGAAGTGGAGCAAATGCAAGCGTAGATGATTCTTTGATTGGCTATGACATTGTAAGACTTGCACATCACAGACAAGACAAGTCAAATGACAGAGAAAATTGATCTTATTAACATACAAATAAGATGGTGTGCATATAATAAAGCTTGTTTAATCTTATCCCTGTTTTTGTGTAAGAGTAATGGTATAAGTAACCGATGGAAAAACCTACACAAAAAATTCCAAATGCGAGACTTAGTAGTACTTGTAGTCATCCATCCTAATTTGTTGATTTAGAAGATTGTTGGATTCCTGCGTTGAAGTGAGTATCATATTTACCTTGGAAATTTAGTTTTAGTCTAACTTGAACCTTGTCATTTCAGTTTTTAGTATAAAAGCTAAATGTAGCCTTATATTATTTAAAAACTAATGTAGCTTGAATGTATGTATTCCAGAAGAATCTGTTCCTTCCCTCTTACTCTATGGCCTTGATTTGTTAGTTCCATTATCCTCTTCTTGTTATGCCAAGTCTCTTGATTTTCTACTTTTCTGCACTGGCTTATTCTATTTGTCTATTTTTTTAAAATATTGTTATGCTATGTGGAAGTCCTTGGAATGGTCCTAGTTCCTTGTGCGTGTAATGTCTGGTCTTTGAAAAAATTATCTTGTACCAAAAAGTTACTAATGTTTGGCATTTCATTTCTAAAGGAAAATTACTTTATGTGTAATGGTATCTAGAAGTTTTTGTAATTTTTATATGCGTAATTCTCAACACAAGGTTTTGATATGCAGGCAACTGAGATTCCATATTTAGTTAACAAATCGCATGGACATAGCTAATGTAATACTTCTTTGGATGCATTGTTAGTTAATTGGAGTGCAGATGGACAGGATATTGCACTGCTGACAAAAGGCAACAAGTTGACCATCTTGTCATCAGATTTGAGGAAGAAGTCTCATCTACAACTTCCTGAACCACCGGAGATTAGTAGCTCAAACAGCAAAATCAAAATACATGGTTTGTTTTGCCTTTTCGTTTGTAATGCTTTTTATGTATATGCTGAACAAGGTACACGGAATCACCTTCCTGCTTTCATAGGGTTATTTGGGAACCTGGTTACCTTCTATATTTGCAACATCACAAGTGTATTTATCTTTTATTCCTTCAAATTATTTGTTTATTTGTTTATTATATTTCATTTGAAAATGGATCAAAATGCACTTTAGTATTATGGAATCTGAGTTGTACATTACATGGAAACAAGGTTATGTAAAATGCCTAGGCTGTAGAGGGCATTGCTTCTTTTCCCAACTTGCCAAGAACAACGATCATCTTGTTTTGCCTTTTCGTTTGTAATGCTTTTTATGTATATGCTGAACAAGGTACACGGAATCACCTTCCTGCTTTCATAGGGTTATTTGGGAACCTGGTTACCTTCTATATTTGCAACATCACAAGTGTATTTATCTTTTATTCCTTCAAATTATTTGTTTATTTGTTTATTATATTTCATTTGAAAATGGATCAAAATGCACTTTAGTATTATGGAATCTGAGTTGTACATTACATGGAAACAAGGTTATGTAAAATGCCTAGGCTGTAGAGGGCATTGCTTCTTTTCCCAACTTGCCAAGAACAACGATCATCTTGTATTGGGCTCAAGAAAAATATTCTTCGTGCACTTTTCAATTGCTAAGTAATCTAAGAAAATCTTTTTTAGTGTCTCCAAAACCTGCTATAGAGATTATGGTCCAAATCATGGATAAGGATGTGACTGTACCCAAAGCTTGTTAAAATCATATTGATATTTTCTTCATATTGTTGTGTATCGAGTCATTTTTTCTATATTCATTCTTTCATTCTCTCCCTATTTATTATTTGAAAGGTCCATTAGTCATCATACCCTTTTAACAGGTTTATCATGCCATTATGGCAATGTCTTGGGTGATCAAATTTTGTAAAGTTCAGATTTACCCACTTAAAAGTTCAAATAATTGGAAAAATGAGGAAAAGAATGTGAAAAGTGGATAAAGCAAGCCTGACGCACTCTTTTGCTCAAAGTGTCATAAACTTTGAAAAATAAGTTTTTTCACTTCCGCCAATGCAACAGAGCATGCATTTGATGCTCTTTTGCCGGCTCATGTTGAAAACACAGAAATTGAGGAAATTAGAAAGCAAAGAAGAAAAGAAAAAAGAAAAAGGGTGCTTGCAGCTCATCTGGTGCCTGTGCACCCTTTTTACTGAACAAAAAATAAAAAGAAAGGGCATGAAATATCTGCATGTTCCCCCTTTTGAGGATTTTTGGTCAAATTGTGTTGTTGGTGTTGAGGTAAGGAAAGGTTAATTCTCAAGAATGGCATCAGAGCAAAAGCCAACATTCCGCTTCCTGTGATAGATTGGTCCGATAAGGTAAATTTCCTAAGTTACCAGTTCAGGTTCAGGTATGCTCGTATGTCAATTTTTTTTGATGGTTGGGTATGCTTTCAGTATGCCCATACAAAAACATATAAAAAATATACTAAATAAGTACATATTCAAACCTAGAAACAGAAATTAAGTTTAGATAGCCACATAACATTCATATAATAAACAAAACAACCATAGGAGTTTTATAAGATCACGTGGACTTCAATATTAAAAGCTGTAATTCCCTTTGTGTTGACACTTACAAGGTGCTAAAAAGTAAAGCATGTGTTTGTTTTAATAATGTGAAGCCAGTAATAATTGTAAAAAAGGTAAAACATTTGCTGTTTTTGATAACATGAAACCAATAATAATTGCTTTTTACAGAGAAATGTGGTAGGTGATATATTCCAAGATTTGCCATAAAAAGACAAGCTGTAAAATCTCCTGGCAACTGTATAAATCCCCAAAACTATTTATTTATTTATTTTTTAAAGTGAGCAAGCATGAATATAAAACAGCAGCAGTGCTAACAATAATAACACCACCACCAAAACACTGTCATTTTTATGCATGTATTCATTGGCTTCCGGCAAATATCCTTTCCATGAAATGGCAGCAAAGATTAATGTTTAACATCAGGTATGGTATGTCAATGGCCAGCCGCATGTGAGTGGGGTTGCTGCTTTAATAAAAACACTCAACTGCATTTGAGTCCTGCAATCATTAAGTCTGCCTTCATTACCATGGCAGACATCCTTGATTGGAAAGGTGGGCCAATTCTTGATGCTGGAAACATTATGTGCCAGCAGACATCTTTGCTAAAGGTGCTGGACATATAAATCCTAAAAGAATGGCCATTTGAGGCCTTATATGACATTACTGCCTAAAATTATGTTCCTAATATGTGTAGGCTAAACTGCACAGCATCTGAGATTCACATGATCCTAAACAAAAATATTATATGCACGTTCTTAATTCTTTCCATGAAATGTGGTGACCAAAACATAAAGCAAAGAAAAAGAAAAAGAACAAAATTAAAAGAAAAAAGAAAAAAAAAGTAAAATTAAAATATCCCTTGCCTGCACTCATCTTGACTGGACCATGACCCCAGGCCAGGAATGAATTGCACCCGGATCCAGGGGTTTTTCTAAGTGGACTGGTAACATAGTAAATTTCTCACTTGCGGAGAGGACCGAGGTTGTCATACAGGGCAGGGGTCAGATTGATGGTTGAAGATCTCCATGTTGGATCAGGGAAGGCTGCCAAAACCTCCAGAATTGACACACCTCAAAAAGATAAAGAGCCAACAGATATACTACCACAACGGACCCAGCTTTGGTAATCATACAAACTCAAGAAAGTATTGATCTCTAATATTCTAAATAGGAGGAAGGTTAGGATTCATCAGTAGACTAGGGGTGGCAATGACAAGAGAAAACACAAACTCCTTTTCCTTTGGTGATTGGCTCCCCAATTGTGGAAGTCCTAGTGAGTCTTGAATTGCGACACACAAGTGCTACCATCTCTGTATAGGATTAGCTAAACTCCCATCTCGTATCCTCTCTTCTGCTCCTCAGAAACCTACACCTCCCCCTTCACCTATTTTACTTTGTCTTTCATTGATTCCATCCTCTCCTCAGCCAACTTATCCTTCGCCCCTTCCTTACCAATCCCCATTTTTGTCATCTCCTCACCCTGTCATCGCAGCCCCTCTTTCATCTCACCCTCCTCCAATTTTCTGCCCACTTTGTCAATCTCCTCATACTCAATCAATAGTTGCAACCTTGAGATGATAGGAATCAAATTTTGAGAAACATGTGGTCATTGATATTGGGAAGGATACTTAGGATTGGTTGCAATATGCTCATGTGAATCTTGAATGGGTTTGTGAAGTAACTTGAAATTAATAATAAGTGTCCTTTATGTTATTTATGTTAGGGTTACTGAAATCCTTTAAATAGATGCTACACCAGTAAATGATGGTTAAACTGGGTAAACTAATTAAACAAGATGTTAATATATACAGTATTATCTCTCTTCTTTTATAGACACCATAATTTAATCAAAATATGACAGTGAAAATCATATAACTTGCATTTTACGCAAATCCTAATCTAAACTAGCCTATTTACTATATGAAAGAAAATACAAAAGAAAATAGGGTGAAAAGAAATAGAGAAAGAGAAGAAGAGAGTTTGCAATCCTTGACGAATGGTATTGGCTGCCAAGCCAAGCACCCTCATACAAGCATGTGAAACCACCTTTGCAGCAATTAGTATTGACGCAATTTGAAACAGAGATAGACTAAACTTCAAATGAATAATGCTATTTACTTTACTGAAGGTGGTTCATATAAGCTTCAACACCACCATCCAGGCAATTACAGTACTTGGACTAGAAACTGAAAGGAAATAAATAATACAAGAGATAATTTTATTGATCTATTGGAAATATGACCAGGCCTTTTGGTTGATAGCAACTTTGGGTATATACAGATTTCTCAGGATTCAATTGGAAACACACAGGATTCCAAGAGTCAAAGAAATGATTTAGACTCCCTGGGTGAATTTTGTGGATGATGTCTTCTCAACTTTCCTACGAATTATGTGTTCCAATTTTTGCAGCCCAATTGATCTTCTAACTTTAATTTTGAATTCTGAAGGGATTGGTGCCTTGTTGTATTTTTCCAATTTTCATTACTAGTTCACATGATTAATTTTGTTGCAATTGTATTTGTATTCATCAAGTTAATAAACCGCATGGCATTGGTAATTGTTCTTGACTTGTCAAGATAATAAAAATATCATTTTTGATTTGTTTTATGAAGGGAGATTCTCCTGTATTAGGTATTATACCTAGTTTCCTTATGAAAAATAGTTGCCAATTTCAATCCTGGACGATTCCTAAGTGTTGGGCAAGTAAGCAAAATATGTTAACAATTCTATCAGCATCAGGTTTGCCCAGGTGAAGGCTTGTCAGCAAGATTTGATAGTCAAATAGGGTATACACAAGCTTCAAGCCAGTCAATCAAATCTTGGAACTAAAATAAGATTCAAGCCTAATTTCTTAAGCTTGACAGTTTCGAGATTTGGCAGAAAGAAAGATAAAAAATTGATAAAGGATTCGTTGAAAGAATATGGACCCAAAAAAGTTTAAAACATCTTAATAACTTAAGCGATTCAAGGATTCGACAAGAAAGTTTACAAACAAATATTAATTGGCTGGTGGAGTACCTCATAACCAAAAGAAAAGTTAAACTCAATTGAGAAATTTGGTGGATCTAGGCCTTCACTTTCATTAAATCCAGCATTTCAAAATAGGTAATACTCGTGGCAGAATCCTAGCATCTTTGAGGTTTAACATTTAAAAATCTCAATTCTAATCCAGACTAAAAAATAAGTAAACCCTATTTAATGACTTTGAATAGGTCTGGAGGGAAAAGTTTGCAAAAGACACCAAAATTCTCAAAAGATACCTAAATAATAAAAATATACCATGGAACTTTTGGGATGCCACTTGCGAGCATCTTGCATCTTAGCATTTTACTTTGGTACCCTTTGAGAAAGATGTCTACCCATCTGAGAAACTTTGGAGGGGATAAGAAATTTGGGAACTTAAATTTGATTTTAGAAACATGGTAAATCTGATTTGAAGAAAAAGAATATTGGATTTTTAATGCTGTGGTTTTGTAAATTTGGATATATCAAAATCTTCAAATGTAAATAAAAGCTTAAACAGCCTGAGTTTACAATCCTCCAAAAACTGGACCTTTTGTATTATAAAATTCAGTATATAGGCTTGGTAGTTTCGAAAAGAGGTATGTCATCAATTGTGAAAATTAATGTCTTTGGGAATCCAGGCCTACCAAGATATCAAAAATAACATAAACTAACTCGAGTCCAAGAAAGAAAAAAATAAAAAATTTAGACTTATATCTGAGGACCATTATCTTAACCAAATTGGAATCCAGAAAAATCAAAACAGATGAAACTTGTTTCAGGTCTGAAAGAGCTCGGAGTAAAAAATACCATTTTGAAACTGAGAGGTTCTAAGATACCGGATTCACAGAAGGATTCCAAATTGCTTAGAAAGAAACTTGGGCCTTGAAACAACAGGAAACCCATAACAAATTATAAAACCTGTAAGTGAAAGCTAATTAAATCTGATTATAGAGTCCACTTGGATCCAAAAAGATTGAGAGGCAAAATGATGATAAGTACGGACTTCACTCCTGAAATAGAACTCGATGTGAAGCCAGATTTGAATACAGCATAACCTAGATGTAATCCAAAACCAAAGAAACAATGGCACAATTAAAACCAGCCTCAAGCCCGAGACACTTCTGAGGTATAAAATAAGATGAACAAATGCAAATCAAGGGGATCCATGATTTTTGAAAGAAATTAGGCGTGCAATAGGAGCATTTGGCAAGAGAATGTTCTAATAGTGCACAAACTTCACATAGAATGTGCACAAAATGTGGTTTTGGAGATCACACAAATGAGACTATGTTATCAAACATGGGAGAAGCTGATGATTGGGATCATTATGAATATATCATGGTTGTTACTATTGCAGCCACAAAGAAAATGTATGTATATAGAAAAAACCTGTTTTACTCAAAATAAATATTTTGCTTCAACAAGGCATTTTGATAAAATGGTCTAAATCTTGTAAAATTCTCATCAAAAGTCAATTTTAGGTCAAACCAAGCATGGGCTTTTTGTTGGTTTATTGTCAAGAGGATACTTGCAAATTTTGAAAATTAGGGTTTTAGACCCTTGTTTTAGGAAAACCCTAAAAAATAGGACCTTTCCAAAAATGACTCAAAATGATTTTGATAGGTCAATTTCACTTCACGATCACACTGGTCAAGTCAAAATCACAAAAATGCCAAGTTTGCTCTGGTGGGTTTATTTCACCTTTTCAGGAGAAAAGATAGGACCTCCGAGGTCAACAATGGCAGATGGTTAGTACTAGGTATCAATATCTAAGCCTGAAACGCTTCAAAGGAGAATCCATGGTGAAAGATGCTCGAAAAGATGCTTCATGACGGAGGGGAATTTCAAAAGTTGAAAAATGCTAAAAATATTTTAAGACTAGAAGATGCATGCCTTGCCACAAGGGAGATGCCTTGACAGTCAACGCCTTGGTCAACTTTTTCAAATGTTTGTGCACACAGAATGGTGAATGTAATCACAACGGTGAACGCGGTTGCGTCGTCGACAACACAGTCAACCCAGTTGAGCAACACGGTCAACGTGAAGCGCGAAGAGGTGAAAATCTTCGAAGAGTTGCTACCAACTGGAGCCAAAGCACCCCTACTGGCCAGGGGTGCCCATGAATTCAAGAGGCCAACTACAGTTATTAAGAATTGCAAAACTAGTTGTCTTCTTTAGAATTTTGTTGGCTTTTCAACGGATTGTCAAGCAAATTCACCAGATTCATCAAACACCGATAGACGAAGGAAAAGATGGAAGACACTGAAAGCAAGAGTCATCGCAATCAATCAAGGGAACTGTACCCCTGTAGGCTAGGGGCGCCCAAAGAAGAAAGCAATTAGATGTCAGTTTTTGGATTGGTTATCTCTGGATGATCTTTCCAGATTCAGCCAAACTTTGCAGCAAATTTGTTCGCCAGCCCATGAGACCTATCAAACAGTAATAGGTATTGATCAAACGAGCACGTAAAATGGAGGATAGATTGAAGTTCATTAGAGCAATTGCACCCCTGCAGGCTAGGGGCGCCCAACATTTGGAGCAGTCAAATGTGGTTTTTAGCAGCTGTCTTCTCCAAGACATCTGCTTAGAATCCTTCCAGCACAACATTGGCCACAAAGCCCATGTGCCAAAATTTTTCAAAAAAATTGCCTCATTGCTTCTAGTTTTTAGGGTTTTTGCAAAAAGTCACCTTTTTCAAAAACTGACGAACTGGGTTTTCTTAGCACAGAGGCGCCTACAAAACCCATGTGCCAAACATTTTTCAGGAAAAATAGCTTCTGTAGCTTCTACATAACTTTTGTAGCTTCTACTTCTAAGGGGTTGTTGCATGTCCAAGGAAAAATCATTTTTTCGAAGATCTGAAGTTCTGGGTCCATTCAAAAAGATATTCCTAACAAAACCCATGTCTCATAAATTTTTGTAAAAATAACCCCTCGGTGAAGCTATTTTTAGCCCCTGCAGAAAAAGTTGTTCAAATAGTGTTGTGTGCCCAACCATTCTTCCAGATTTTTAGAATGCAATTCTCACAAGTTGAATTCAAGACCAAATCGGTCTTGCTTCATGACTTTCTGAAAACAGCTGACGCCGATTTACATCGAGCACACCCCGTTGATTTGGACAAGTTGGAAGGCGTAGATGGCATCACAATGCAAAATATTGAGCAATTTGGATTGCTTGAGGCAGCCTCGTTTCCCATCTCAACGCAGAGCATTGAATTTGTAATTGCTTGTGTAAAGCATTACAACCCTACTGCACGAGAGATTCAATCAGTAGATGGGTGAGTAATATGCAGTCTCAAGCCTGTTGTACCCAAAATAAATTTTTTGGCATTCTGTATAAATTGAGCTAAATCTTGTTAAAATGCCATGTAAAGTCTGTTTTAGGTCAAACCAATTATAGAATCTTGGTGGGTTTCTGTCAAGGAACGCATGTGCAAAATTCTGAAAATTTGAAAATTAGGGTTTTACGCCCCTATTTTCAGGAAAACCCCCGAAAATAGGACCTTCCCAGAAATGATTGAAAATGATTTTGATAGGATTAAAAGGCTTCACGATCACATTGGTCAAGTCGGAATCATCAAAAGACATGTTTTACTCTGGTGGGTCTATTTCTATTTTTCAGGAATAAAGTTAGAAGCTCCACAGCCATTAATGGCAGATTGGCCAGTACCAGGTGCTGAAAGCTAAGCTCCAAAAGCTTCAACGACGCAACCATGGCGGAAAAGGTCTAAAACGATGCTGTTTCATGAAGGAGATTCCTGAAATTGAAAAAGGTCAAAATTTGAATAACTCTGGAAACGTTACGAAGGAGAGCCAGTTCACAATGCTGAAAAGAGCCTTTTTCAAGTAGGGGCGCCCATGATCTTTTAAGGTCAAATGCAGTCACCAAGATCTTTCAAGACATTCATTCTTGACGTTTGCTTGCTGGCGCGACAATGAAACAAACAGATAAACCATCTGAGGAGTAGATCACAAGCAGTCGCTGACAAAGCAAAAAAGAGGCAGTTGAGGAAATATCAGGAAACCACAGTTAATGGCGAAGTTCTAAGAGAAAAAGAGCCTTTTCAAAAGAAAGGCGCCCTTTCTTTTGGACCTCAAGATGCTGACAAAAGATCAAAGGCCTCCCATAACAATCTTCTCAGTGTAGATAGATCTCAGCAACGCAACTGCAAGCACCAACATCTGACAGGGCAGTCAACTGATAATCAGGATCAAACTAGGCAACTTTTTAGATGAAAATAAACTTGCTAAAGGACAAAAGCGCCCTTTTCAAGGAGGGGCGCCCTTGAATAAAGGAACCCTAAAATGAAATCCAAGTTTTTTGAAGTCAGTCATCTTTGACAGAACAGAGCTGGGTACCTGATGAGATATCAAGCGAAATCATCTGACTCTCCGATCAATGAGAAATCCAGATCAAAGCACGAGAGGTCATTTCAAAAGGCTGAAGAACGAAGTTTGAAAATTCACCAAGGCATTAGCAAAAGAGCCCTTTCTTGGAAAAGGCGCCCTTTCTTTTGAAGCCCTAAACTCAGCTTTTCATCATCATGTCTCCCAGACACTTCTTTTCAATATGGATCCAGCTCCGCAATGAATGTGTTAGCGACATCTCAAGATCAACAGATAAGGCTAGATTCAAGATCAAACAGAGGTCTTTCAGGAGAGAAAATATTTAAAAACTTGCAAAAAACCAAAAGGGACGCCTAAAAGAAGTCAAAGGTCAAGTTGTTGACTAAAGTCAAGAGCTTTTGAGTTAAAATTGGCTAAAACACTCCACGATCAGTGGAAATCACCTTTTTGAATTTCAGATCAAGCCAAAATCACTTTTGAGCTTGAGTTAGGTCCCCAAACTTGTGGATCTAAGGCTTGAATATATATATTCAAGGTGAAGGCGTCCTACTTCATTATTTCATTGCAGGATAAAAGATCAAGAACAGCCACAAGCTCTCAAGGACGCCATTGACAGATCTGGACAAGGTTTTCATCCGTTCTTCAAAATTTCTTGCAGATCTAAAGCATAAGAGGATTGCTAAAATAAGGTTGGAGTCAGAGACAAATTTTTTCAGGAAATCAGATAAAAACTTCCAATCCATCTTCTGTCTACTTCCTCTCTTCTAGTCTTAGGTTTTCTTGCATTTTACAGAAAAAGCAACAGGCTACGTCAGATCAGATCAACTGGGTAGACTCAGCATAATTTTCTAGAAAAACCCATCTCGACAAATTTTCCAGAATCAGCAAACTTGCTGCCCCTATTTTTGGGGGTTTTTCCAAAAAGTTTCAGAATCAAAATTCTGAGGAACTGGGTTTGTTCAGCATTGAAGCACGAACAAAACCCATGTGCCAAACTTTTTCCGGAAAAATACTTCTCGGCAGGGCGCTATTTTCAGGGGTTTTTCAGAAGTTGTCTGAACACATTCGTGTTTACAGTCAATAGGCGAGTTCTTCTCAGAATGACAATTTGGCGTCCTTGGGCTCCAATTGAACAACCAGACCTTGCACCAACAACTCTCCAACCAGATCTTACACACATTGCTGGAGAGAAAACGGACATCATCCGCAGTCTACGGATCTTTATCTTTGAAAAGAATACATCTCCCGCTCAGTAGAGAGCCGTAGCAATTACTCTGGACTAAGAAGGAAGAAAGGTTGATCTTGCAGCAGAAAGACCAATATTACAACCGCCCGCGTGGCAGTAAGCACCTTGACTTGCCAGCTGCAAAGAGGTCATTCCAAACACGGAGCCGCCAAAGTTACCAAGAGCAATAGCTTGCGCAAGAAGAGATGTCGTGTCATCAAAGCATTGACTATCCGGAACGAAAGAAGTCAACACATGGATCAAGGAGCTGTTGATCAGAAATGGTGAAGTGTGAAAAGACACCTAGGAAGGACGTCCTACCTTCCAATTGGCATTTATGATACTTGAAGTTGACTTGATGCCTCATTCCAAGTCAACTCAAGAAGGCATTAAATGTAGTTGGAGTTAACTTGATGTCCCTTTCCAAGTTAACTCCATATCCCTTAAATCATGCATTGTCAGATCCCACTGATTAAGGATGCCTAATCGGCTTCCATGATTTGTGGATCTTAGATCTCCACTAAATGTGGATGTCTATTTTGGAGGGATGCTTACATTAAAGTTCACCTTTAGTTTACTTTCAGTCAACTGAAGTAGTTTCCAGTTGACTCTTTGTTTACTTTCAGTTAACTGAAGTAGTCTTCCAGTTAACTGCTTGTTCCCCCTTTTTTAGGAATAAATCTTGCTAATTGATTGGCAAGAACTCATTGTTAACTCAAGGAGATTTTGGGGTTGCCCACTCCTTTGAGTTCTATAAATAAGAGCCTTGGGCTCATTGTTTGTTTAAGTTTTACTTGCTATGCAAAATTGCTGCGCCATTGTTGCCAACAGCTTTGAAAGCGGATATTTGTTCACTCTTGGATGAGAGTTCGTTGGTCGATCGTAATTGTGCATGATTTCGTGCCTTTGCTTTCCCAACCTTTGTAATTCGTTGATAAAGCTTTGAAGGAGAATATCAGAAGGCGTTTGCATTTTGGTTAATCTATTTGAGTTATGTCCACGTCTTGTATCTAATAGCTCGTTGTTTCATTTCCCTCCTTGGATAGGAGTCCCTCCTCCTTGGATATTTGTTATTAATAGTTATCGTTCGTTGTTGTTTAATGTATTGACTTTCAAGCTATACTTTGGATAGGAGTCCCTCCTCCTTAGCAAGTTCGCTGGCCAAGACATCGTCAAATTGTTGTTTCTTGTAAACTATTTCCTAGCCCATACCTCGGATAGGAGTCCCTCCTCCTTGGCAGGTCTCAGATCTAGTTTACCGTATAGAGTGTTTGCTTGTACCAACCTTATCTTGGTGTATACCCGAGAGTTCAGAGCCTCGGTCATATTCTCAGGAAGACGGCGAATTCAGGTGATCCAACCAACCCATTCCCGCTCCTTTACCCTCATGCTCTGTTTACCTTGAAGGTATTGGATAGATAAAAGCTAGAATAGTCGTAGTTGAGATCTGCAGAAACCAGAGAAAAAGCTTAGCTACGGCGCATTGTGTTTGTGCACCCTTGTGTCCTACCGCTGAAGCATAAAAAGATAGGAACTTTAGTTTACATTTCCCTTCCTTACGCATTGCTCCCAGCAGAGAGGGACTTCTCCTCTTTAAATAACGAAGAAGTGTTGCAAAACATTTGAAATAGCTGAACGTTTACAATCAGCACTCCAGAGGTGCTAATTTAAACGCTAACAAAGCCAAAAGATATCAAGAGATGCTTTGCTAGTCCACATTGTGCAAACAATTTGGTCACATCAATGGAGTGTGAAAGGGCGTTCAACACATCAAAGGACAAATGTCAGAAGAGAATGGCAGAAAGGTGGCTTAAAGAGAAAAGAAACAGCTTGCCAAAGAACGTGGGACGTGGAGAATTCAGAGACGAGTACGCAATCATGATCACTCTACTCAACCATGTCACCGGTCAAGCAGAGGCAAAGAAGTTTCAGCCATGGATGTATTACATCATGTCTCAACTTGTCAACAGGAAAGAACACTATGATTGGCTTGCCTTGATTAGCGACATTCTCCACAACCAGATGACCAGTTTCTTCAAAGCTCACGAATTCCACATGTGTTCATACCTCGTATATTTGATAGCTTTTCGAGGCCAGTTTAGAGGGTTGAATACTATTGGAACTCTGGGTGTGCAAAAGGTTCACGAACATTTCTCACAATTGGAGTTCTCACAGTCAGAACGACACTTCAAGTGAGTGAATGACCAGTTCTTGATGTAGACAGTGAGGGACCTTGATCATGAGTCACATGTACGCATCTCACCAGAAGCCAAATTGGCAATGGTAGATTGGGCCGATTGGTTCATCCAGTTCCCCACTTTTACCTACATCCACATATATGGATACTTAGGTCATCCAGCCGTGTTACCCCGTTATCCATTGGATAAGGTGGTATTTATGGAGTTCTTACGATAGTTGCATGAATTCCATACCGTTCTACGCAATAAACGCAAACCAGGTGCCAACTTTCCTTTTACGATAGGTATTTACAGGTGCAAATCAACAGTTGACGCCAGGGTAATGAGCCATGAGATGGCGAAACTTAATCTTAAGTTTCTCATTGAAAGGTGCTCATATGACCCTTGGGGTCACTTATCAGCTTGCCTTGGCTACCATTCTTCACACAAACCTTCCATGGAGGACTATTGGTTTAGTTGTGAAGACGAGTTCAAAGTGTGTAGGCGCAACTACAACAGGTTCACCCTTCCACAGATCGCTGAGTTCATGTCAAAGGATGTGGAAGGATTATTAGATGATGATGGGGAAGTCATACTTCTCACATTTTTCAGAGATCAAATCAAATTGCAACCACTTCGATCCATTGATTGGTACACCAAGGAAAGCATATCCATTGAGGAAAGGACAAGCTGAGTTGTAAGGAACAACCAACTTTTCCTAGATAGCAAGAGAACGTGCAAGGTAGTCACTCCAATCACAGAGCCGCCACCGGTTACTACCACACTACCTTCCACGTCTAGATCAAAGCCCAGACAGAAAACAATGTGCAATCCTCCAAAAGGTTCAAAGAATCACAGGATGCCCATTCATTCGAAAGGGAAGATGCAAGCTACTGATATAAATCAGCAAGAGCAACATGTGAACATAGCCACAGATACAGCCGAGATAGTGCCAAAAGTGGAAGCAAAGCCTCCTATTTTGTCACCACTATTGTAGTCTCCAATTCATATTGACTTGGAGCTAGATTCAACACCACGTGAAATCTCAACAAAATCTCACTCATCAAGAGTTCATGGGACTAGCACCAATCCTTCTAGCGAGGTTAGTCGAGACTCTTCTTGGCTTGAGAATCTCTTGGGTAGGAAGAGGAGAAAGCCATCATACGAGTTGAACTTTGCAAAATTCGATGATGTCTACCAAGACACATCAGAGAAGAAGCTCAAAAAGCAAGTTCATGTGGGAAAGAATGCCGACAACGAGATTGTCATTGAGACCGCTGCACCGCCAGAAGACAAAAATGTGGATGAAGTAGAGGTTGACGACTTCACTTTGGTGAAAGTCAACCTTGGTAAAAGCACACGCCAGGCTGATGTAGATCTCTTCGAGGTTGCAGCAATAAGCATGAAGGAAAGAGTGGTTAAGGATGGTGAAGACAAGGTAGCCCTCAAGGCTGAGAACCAACAGCTACAACAATAATCTCCAACCTCCTTCACGGTACCTCAAACGTCACCATCTTGCTTCCTAAAATGCTGGAACTACTTGTAGAGCAAAATCAACTAAGTCAGTTGGTTGTTTATGGAAAACACCTGAGAGACTGGGTTGAAGAGTTCGTCACCAGGGGCTAGTTCATAGTTGCAGAGTTGTACCAATTGAGGTACAATGCCCACAACTTTCGTGCAGGAATCCAAGAATCGGAGTTGAGTATAGCAGGAGAGAAGCCTCGAGATGAAATCAGGATCTCTCATTTGAGGATGGCCTATGATTCAGTCATTGCAGAAGAGCATAAACAAAAACTTCTTACTTGGAGAGAACAACAAATCTTCAAGGTAAAATCTTACGAGGTAATCTCTGCAGAGTTTATTGAGAGTAGACAAAAGGTGGCAAGTGCTATCCAGTTCGTAAGAATTTTCATATCACAAGTCCCTTGCTAGTATCAACGTGAGGATGGAGTACGTTGAGCTTGGCGACGTGCAGTTGGAGTTTCAAAATCTCATCGGTAGTAGCTTCAGTGGCGACCCTGTTGACTCAAGTTGTAGCCATGCCAACAAAGTTTGATGACGTAGCTGAAAGGAAGAGGGAGTTACAAAATCAGATCACATAAGGCGAAGATATGTTGCGACGACACCACATCATTCAGATGAGTATCAGTGCTCCAAATGATGAGGCAGTCAACAACTTCTTGGAGGAGATGATTGCTCGAGATGGCAACCAGTGAATTACCAGATAGGATGTCCTACCTTCTCCAAAGATAGCATTTAAGACAGCAGTTAACTTGATGCCTTTTCCAAGTTAACTCGCTGTCCCATCTTTTATGCATGTCTATTTTTGGAGACACCTTTGTACAGTGGAGTTCTATTTAGTTTTAGAATCAGTTAACTGAAGTAGTCTTTCCAGTTAACTGTTACATTTGTTTAGACATAGGAATAAATCTTGCTGATTGGCAAGAACTAAATGTTAACTCAAGGAGATTTTAGGGTTCCTTACTCCTTTGAGTGTCTATAAATAAGAGCAACCTTGCTCATTATTGTTTAACTTTACTTCATTGTAACAAAACGCTGAGCTCGAGAGCCTTCGATTTTGTTACTTAGTATATGTTCTTGAACCATACTTGTGATAGCGAAAGGCTAAGCTAGTTTTCTTGCTTTCTTGTTGTTCATGTACTTGCATTCAATCTTTGTCAAGTGTTATTTGGTTGATCTTATCTTGTATGATTGCCCTCTTTCATACCATTTGCTGTCCCAAAAATGTAATCATTGATTGAGTTTGAGAAAATAAATCAAAATGGCAATGAGCTTTTGATCCAAAGATTCAAGATCTTTCAATATATGTTGTTTCTTATAATCTTTATTTCAGCCAACACCTTGAAAAGAGCAATGAGCCTTCAAGGGAATCCTGATATTTAGTTTATTGTTTGTTGTTTTGTCTTTAATAATCTTCATTTTAGCCTACACCTCGAAAGAGCAATGAGCTTTCGAGGGAATCCTAAGATCTAGCTTATCGTTTGATGTTTTACTTGCATAAACTTTATTTCAGCGTAAATCTGAAAGAGCAATGAGCCTTCGGATGTATTTTGAGAATGAGTTTGTCGAAGTTACCCAAATTGCTCCCGTTACTTCTAGATCCTCTTGCTTTGAATTTACCTGAGGAGATAGAAGCGTGATAAATTTAGGCTTAGTTGTAGTTGAGATTATGAAACCAGTGAAAATCTCAGCTGCAATGCAAAAAGTTTTATAAACCTTCTGCTCTCAGCTGAGTAAAAAGATAGGAATTTAGTTTACATTTCTTTTTACGCATCAACAGCAAAATAGGGAGCTTCCCCTCCTAATTTGAAGAGCAGTTTATCTGTGCATAGCTGTCCGTTTCCAATATGCACTCTAGAGGTGTGAATTGAAATGGCAACAAAACCATAGAGTGCAAAGTCACCAAGTACTTGCAGACTAGGTGAGCACTTACGACTTTCCAGCAAACTGATTTACTTGTGCTTGAACTGGCAACTTTGAACAGGCAGTTTTTTGGCGAGTCCACAGTGCAAAGTCATTGTGAGTAGTCATGACTCTACCATACAGACTTGTGGGATTCGGTATGACTGTGTATGCAGATAAAAAACATGGAAAATCCATTGTTTTGTGCTTTTTTCAAGAATATTGCCCACACCATTCCCTCACACAGCATTTGCAAGCTTGCTTGAGTGAATTTGAGCATGTTTGGAGCAGATTTGAGTAGCAAATTTGAGCAATTTCGGGATTCCAGGTCAGATTTGTTTTGTTTTTCCTTTTCCAAGCATTGTAAGAATGTAATTTAAGTATTTTTATAAGTTGCCGAGTTTTGCCAAGTTTATGCCAATTTGCTTAGCCCGAGTTTGCGAGCTATGGAAAAAACAAAGGATCCAATAAGTGGTTCAGTTAAAATAAGATATATAAATTCAGATGTCAGTTGTTTGTCACCAAATATGCATGAGTCAGTCAAGCATGTGACAAACCAAGAGGAATGGGAGGATAGATCAGAATTATGTGAACAATTGCTATCAAAAGTACATGAAAAATGGTGATAGTACCAACTAAGTTATTGTTGTAATGTGCATCATGATTAGAGGAGATGCAAAATCAAATAACACAAAAATCAGCCAAGGAGAATAAAAACATTTTATTGTTTGGAAAAGATGATATACCCAAAATTCCAACGAAAATAATTAGAATAATTTAAATAGTACACTCATATTTAGAATATCAGGAATTATTATTTTCCAAAATGATTTTGGCAAAAACTAGGGGTACCAGAATTTTTATTACCCAATTTTTGCACAATAATTGGTAATTAAGCTAACATTGTACTCAAAGGTGTACTTTCACGACAAAAGCAATGAGAGCAGGGAGAGTAATGCAAGTAGAATATGGGGTCCTCAATAAAGATGTATTAAAAGTTTAAAACAATATGATGCAACATTAGGCCACCCTTTGCCAAGACATATAAAAGCTGTACATGATCAGCATCGAGATATGATTTCATTAAAATTGGTAAATTAAAAATTGAATGTTGATACCATTATGAGATAGTATGAAGACTCTGATCTTGAATCAAAATTGAATCTGATGAAGTATTCCACTTTAGTAATTGCCTAGTCAACAACACCTATTCTGATAAAGGACTATTTCACTGGAAAATAAGTGATTACGAGTTTCTTGACTCAACATATTCAATCAAAATAAATATGAATAATTACAAACAGTGTACTGCATAGAAGTTTGAGTATACAAGATTATTCACTATCCATCACGCTTCTCACAATATGAAACACGAGAAAGAGTAAATAGGCATTCTGTATGTTGATTTCCAGACCAGCATATGATCACTTATGTGGACAACATACTCAATTAAGTAAACATATGAATGCTAGAAGAACTTGATATGCTCACAATGGGGTAAGCCTTACCAGACAAATTAGCAAAATCAATCAAAATATACTCAAAAACACAAAGAAGTCTTCATATAGACTCGTAAAGATTTGGGAAGAGTATCATCAGAGCTATATTTCCATAAAACAAAGTTAATTCCAGTAGCACTACAGGTAAAACAAAGATCCTACAGAAGGAATCCATAGTTATTAGTTTGTGTATTGGAAGAAATTGAGAGAATGTTAGGCAAGCAGAATTTTCAAAGTGAAAAGAAGTGAGATGTTATATTTTGGTAGTAATAAGTAATAAGTTAATAACCCCCAAAAGGGATAGAGATAAATTAAGAGTTCACAGGGATTTCTGATAGAGATGAATGCAGTCACCAAGTGTGGTCCATTTCCCATTCTATTTTCAGATATAAGAGGAGGTTGTAAGGACTGAGTGTTACTCATTCTTGGGTGAGTTTCCTGGATATAATCATATTAGTTTTTTTAAAGATGATATGCTGAAAAGAACACTCAATATGGAATTTGAAGTGTATGCATACCATTGAATGCCACTTGTGATATATAGTGTCTAATTCTTTTTTGTTTATATGCCAAGAAATGTCAACAAATGTTTTCAAAACCTTTTTGGTTGACTGGTGTACTCATGGGATGAGAGGTGATCACCTTCAAACGTTTTCTCAATGTATGAGGTTATGGTTGTTGGAAAATTGTTGTCATTTATGTCAAAGGTCGAGGAAGGAGTTCGTGGTTGAATGTTGGTGGCCATGCTTTAGAGTAAAATTTAAAATGAAATAAATATTTGTGTCCCCCCTTGGTTGGTGCCCCTCTTGGGGAAGTAAAATAAATAAAAATAAAAATTGTGAATTAATTTTTATGAAGAGGGCCGACCCTCTCAAGTGGTGCGCCCCATTTTTGGGGGTTTATTTTTGAAAATAAAAGAAATAATAAAAATAAATATAATTAAAAATAGGGGCTGACTCCTATTGAAGCACTCAAGGTAGAGATGAAAGGGTAAAGGAGTTGCATCTGTTTGCAAAGTATGTGTTGCTTCGAAAAGTCGCCTCTCTTGGTAAGAATATTTAATTAGACTGTGAAGATCATTTGAAGGCAAGCAATTCATTGAATATCATTTGTGTTAAGAGCAGAATTAAAAGGCATTTAAGTGCAGATTTTGAAGACATATATGAGCATATTTTTTTTTTGTTTTTTTTGTTTTTTTGTTCTTTCTTTCTTAGACTGTAGGAATCGGGTAGCACGACCCCCTATAAACTGCAGTGCGCCTGGTAAACTTTTTAACGTGACCGGCGGCGCTGGCGCGACACGCCCTCCGGTACCACGGGACGGGGGGAGACTAGAACTCGTGACCAGCAGAGCCGCAACGGAATTACTTAGCCAACCGAGCTAGGGCCCCCGCCCCATATATGAGCATATTTATCAAAGCTTTATGGTAGAATTTATGAAGAAATTTGAGGAGATTCTAAAGGCAGATTTTGGTGAGGTAGTGAGCAGAGTTATGAAGGTGATTCAAATCTAAAAAGTTGCAAATAAATTATTATATTGTTATTATATTGTTCATTTGGAGGTTGGTACCTACTAACTAAGGAGATCGGGAGGTTGGTGCCTCTCATTAGAAGCGATTGGTGTCTCCTGTGGGTTGGTGCCTACAAATGAAACTTTTTAAATGAAGTAGGTTGGTGCCTACAACAAAGATCTATATATAAGCAATAGTTTGCCGGGGTTTTTCCTTGCAAGGGTTTCCACATAAATCGTTTGTTCGTCTTGTGTTCCTTATTGCCAAATCTTGCATGTGTGTTATTGTTGTGGATTAGTAAAAGATTCTTGTTATACTAGTTTAGTCCCCCTTGTCACCCCAGCCCCCGCCCCCTCACCCCCCATCTCTCCCCCAATCCATCCCTTGATCTCAGTATTAACTAAGTGCTCTTCAATGGTGGCATACAAGATTGTCTTTGAATCCAGAGAATTGCAAACTTCTAGTAACATATGGAAAACTATGGATCTTAGGGCATGCAAAGTAGGGATGTGTTGTGACCTATTTCACACATCGCCCCATTGCAAATGGGGACCCTCGGTAGTTTGCTTTTTAGGGTTTTGCCTTGGTGTAACAATTTCACGAAGTCATTGCTTTGAGAGTTTGGAGTAGAGTTTTTGAAAGTCATTTGAGTTAGGTGGAGAATTCAAGCCCAAAACAGTGCCTAGACGTTATGAAAGTGCTCAGAAGGTTCGGAAGATGAGGATCGCCTGTGCTTTGAGTCAATTCTGACACTTCCTATTTTTTAGGGATTCTGCTTTTTTGCTTTGTGCTTTTTCTATTTTTGGCATTTTTGGACCAATTCGGGACTTACTATTTTTTGAAATTTTGCTTTTTGCTTTTTTTTTTTCTATTTTTAGAAAGTCAGCCTAGGGTTTGGGTCTCATAGGTAATGGAGTTAGCATTTCCATCTTTAGAATAAAAAATTCAGGCCTCCAGAAGTAAAAATCAAGAAAATCAAGCAAAAAGCAAGTAAAAAGCAAGAAAAATCATGAAAAAATCAAGAAAAAAATCATATGGTTGGGTGATCCAGAAAAAGACAAGCATGGAATTCATGGCGACCAAAGGTGGAAAATGGCATAAGTTTGAAGAAATTCGCCCAAGGATAATGTCTGAAGAAGACTCTAAAGTCCGCCTAGAACATGGAAAGACCATCATGAAGTCTGCCAAGAATTTGTCAAGACATCAATGAAGTCCGCCTAGCACTTGGATAGGAAATGGCAAGATATAGAGAAAGTCCGCCCTTGCCATGGAAAGCAAAATGTCAAAGCATAAAGGAAATCCACCATAAGAAGAGGAGGATATGGCATGAAGTCTAGGAAGTCCGCCCACCTCTTGGCATGGAATCAACAAAGTCCGCCTAGACACTAAAGAGAACGTGCCAAAGGCATGAGAAAGTTTGACTTAGCCTAGGAAGTATTTGTTGAAACTAAGGTGAAGTCTGACTTGGCATAAGAGAGACAAAGTCCAACCTATAAAAGAAAATGCCCAAGCATCAATGAAGCCTGCCATGCCGAAAAGGAATACATGGAAAGAAAATTTTGAAGTCCACCCAATCTATGGCAAGACCATCATGAAATCCGACCTCCCTCAAAAGGCAACGTCTAAACATGAGTAAAGTTCGAACTTGGCTAGAAAGGTCCAAAATTCACCATAGAAAAGAAAGATGGTAAGACGACTTGGAAGGAAAGAGATAAAACCCATGGAGTTAAATAAAATTCGCCAAAAGGGGAGAAAAATCCATAAAACATGCCATGGTTAAAAGGTTGAAAAAATTAAAAGGATGGAAAAATTAAAAGGTTGGAAAACCGAAAATCCACACAAAATGTTTTTTATTTTCCAACACTTATCCCAACACCTAGAAGATTTTGAACTCAAAAAGAGAATCCTGAAGATTTGAAGAAATTAGAAACTTGCCATGGTAAAGAGAAGAAAACAATTCTAAGTTTGATTAACTCAAGAGAAAACATGAAATTGCTAAAATAAATCGAACTTCTCAACCTTATAAGGAGTTTAAACAAGTCATTTTAAACTCATTCTTCCCAAGTTCAATTAAGAAGAGAATTAAGCTCTCTCAAAGTTACGAGAGATAAATTTTTCTGAAGGGAAGAATATTGGAGATTAAGTGATTTTTCAGGGTGAAGAACAAAGAAAGAAGTGAAATTCTGAATTGGAGAACGAAATTTTCTAAGGACTAGCTTGCTTTTTCAGCGACAAAGACAAAATTCTCAGAGTTAAAAGCAGAATTACCATCCTAGAGTACAATTCCAGAATTTAGAATTAAAGTTTGATGGAATTCTTTATTCCACTTCTGTCTTTATTTATTCTTGCAAAATTTACTAAGTGCTTTTATTTTCAGCTTGATTTTTTGCAGAATCTGACCTTTAATAGGTTGAAAGTTAAATTTTCGAGAAGAAGGTTCAAAGAAAATCAAAATTAGAGTTTTAAAATTAATATATTTTCTTTTTCTTGCAGGTTGATGACCACCAGTGGAGAACCTTCGAGAAAAGCTCAGATGAAGTTTGCAAGCAAAGGATTACAACCAGAATCGAAAATTAATTCCAAGTGGAAGTACGTCACGGACACAAATCTTGGACATGTTGACTTCTAGGAATTCAAGAAGAGAATGTATGGACAAGACGGACTCCTGCCGATAGCTATTGCTCGGAGAATGATGCAGAATGGTGTAGTCCAAGCAGCTGGATTTCCTCCGGTTGTGGAGTGTGTTGAGCTGATAGTGGAGTGTGCTAGACACTACAACCCACAAGAGAGACAAATCATTGTGCCTGATGGAAGAATTTTGGCACATCTCGAAGAGTTGGCTATCCAAGAAGCATTCGACATTCCCAGCTACAACCGGACTTCATATAAGACTAAGAAAGATGCAAGGAAACTTTTTGAGGATTGGATGGATCAATGTCCGACCAACATCAACAAGACTTGGTTGGAGAAGCCAAGGCCTTTTATAAAGAAGATGCCAAAGAAATTACTCCGAACAGACTTCAAGGAAGACTATGGTGATATTATTTTACTATTGAACAGAATAATGGGCAGCCCTCAAGGTGCACCATTCGAGACATGGATGTACTTTTTCATTAACGAGATCACCTCAGGTGTCAGGATGTTCAACTGGTCGAGGATGATTAGTGACAACATCCATGATCAATTGATGAATTTGGAGAAGACTAAATCTTTCTATATGATTTCTTATGTTATCTATCTACTGGCAAGGACCTATAGATATTCAGGATTGATCTGCCGAGGTGTGGTAGGCAATGGAGAGAACGAGTTCAAGTCATATGATTGCTACCCCCAGTTGCAGCTATTTGAGAAATCTCATTTCAGAAGAGCACATGATGCATTCCTAATGTGCATTACAAGGATATTGCAAGGAGGAACGCATCAAAGGCTAACCCATGAGGCTAAGAGCCTTATCAACAAGTATGGATCTTGGTACATCCAGTTTCCAAGATTCACCTACATCAGAATTTAGGGATTCACAGGATGTCCTTTCAGGCTCCCAATTTATCCCACCAACAAAATGATCTTGCTTGAGGTTCTTAGGCAGCTAGAAACATATCAAAACTTCCAAAGAGTAAAAAGCAAGGCAACCATCACTTTTCCATTCTTTATTGGAAATATGGAAGAATCTTGCCCATCAGCATAGGCTGCTGAAAGTGCTAGGTTAGAGATGCAATGGTATCCGTTCATGTCATACAGGGCCAGAGCTGATTTTGACCCTCACCATCACATCGGGGCCATGAATGGAATAAAATACAAACACAAGGTAGACCTAGAGGACTATTGGGCGAACACTGCAGATGAATTCGGTGTTAGAAAAAGACTATGGTCCAGACTGTCGGTCAGCTTAATCAGGACAACTAAGCTCTTCCATGTGCCAGATCAGCTTGAGGAAGATGGGCAGTATATTCAGCCTGGTTTTGATGAGAGTCGGCCACTTCCTCCTGTAAAATGGTTAGAACTTGAGCTTGCAGATTTGACCATCTTGATGAGGCTAGTCATCAAGTATTCACAATGGTGGACAGATCAGTAGATCCAAGAGCTACGACGGGGGAATGTGAATTTGACTTACAATCTAATGGGTGAAGTAGAATCCTATTCTTCAAATATTTGGTGTGTCCCAAGGTGATGAGTTGATCGAGAGCACCAATCCCAGGAAAAAGGAGGCAAAAGGAAAAAAGATTGCAGATGAAGAACCTACCCGAAAGAAGCAAAGATCAGAGCCTCTTCATTCTGCCGTGGCTGCAAACATGAACGAGATATTAGATATTGATGAGTCATTGGGAGACATAAGGATTCCTTCTCCCATTCCTATCCAGCCGGAGGATGATGAACCACCATCTCCCACAAGCATAGAGATACTGGAGTCTGAGAATGAAATTGATATTCTGGACAGTGAATTCCAAGAAGGAATGATTTCTGCCCTCAAAGGAATTCAAGATATTCCATGTGTGCAAGATATTCAGAAGGAAGAAGGCACCGAGCAACCTACCATCCTTGATTGGCTGAAGGAGAGATTGAACATAAAAGAACAAATATAAATTCCAGAGGAAGATGATATGGCCGATTTCTTGGCCAGATTGGAAGCAGTTAATGTAAAGAAGCCCACCAGAATGTTCTCCACCATCTAAAGAGATGAAGTCGACCATCGTACACTACAAATTGCTGTATTGACAGTTGATAAGTCAAGGGAGGATATTGCTCCTCAAGAATATGCCATCACCATTGTCAACTTGGGCCCAACCACAAAAGGTTAGGAAGTGGAAGACTTGGATAATTCAGTTGCTTCTATCAAAGCGAGGTTGGAAAAGGAAGTAGCAAAGAGAAAGGACTACCAAAAGGAAGTTGAACGCCTAAAAGAGTATATTCAACATTTAACCAAGCCTCTTGATCAAGCCATCTCAGCGGTTCCCCCATTGATGAACTCTTCCCAGGAGACTTTCGAAGAAGAGAGGACCATAGCCAAAGAAACCAAAGAGTGGATAATCAACAAGAGCGAAGAAGTGGCTATATTTGTAGAGAAACTGATGTTGCATATGGGCAAACTTTCTCTTTGCTTTTGAGGATTGCAGCTTTGGCAGAAGCGTGGGAAAACTCCCAGGATATCTAGGATAGGATTATTCCATGTCTCAAAGTGCTGAAAGGAGTTCTGAAGCAGGAACTAATTGATGGAAAGGTTATTGCAGCAGGCGTTGCGTATGACTTTAACAACTGGTATTGGGCACTAATTGCGTGGAATGAAGTCTTAGAGAAGGTGAAGGCTGATACTATTAGAGTTGAGGAGTGGACAAACTAAATTTGGAACAAGGTTCTACTTGTGGCTACAGATGCACTTGAGAAAGACGTTCTTTGAGAAAATGACATGTAGCTTGAAAATTTGAGGCATAGAGTTCGAGAAATTTTCTTCGCCACCATTGGGCCGATCCTTAAGCAAATTTTGACTAAGGCAGCAAACTTAGCATACCTTCATAGCAATAAAGAGTTAAAGTGAAGTGCTCTCATGGAATGTCTGGAATGGTTGGACATCTGGAATACAAAGGTCAATATACTTGTCAGATGGGAGGGAGGAACCGGCCCACAATAGTGTTGTAATCTCCCCTCCTGATCAGATGCTGTGGAATTACTCCAGCCAGTACCGGGTTCACATTGCATTGGGAAGTTTGAATTAGGGAACTCCATCCTAGTTTGGGTTGTTGTTTGTCCCGGGTCTTACTATTTTTGGGGTGGGTGGTTTATTGAGGTTACATGCGCATTCAGGCTTAGGTACTTTTTAGGTTGCCCATTCCGGTCCATTCCATTCCATTCCATCCATTTCCCTCCATTCCATCCTTCCATCCATTCACTAAAACTTATGGAATTTAAATTTAGAGCCCATCTCTTTGGGGAAAACATAAAACACTTTTGGAGGCTCATTTTGGGGTTTATGCTGAAGTTGTTCATGGTGATATGCTGCTGGTTTTGGACCAGAACATGCAGGACGGAGTTGAGGACGATACCCCTCAGTTCTAAGATCAGCCCTGGCAGTGAAAGACCTTGCTCAGGCTGGTGGTGGTATGGTTTTATCTCAGAAATCACAATAGAGCTTTCAGGATGAAGATCTATCAGTATTTTTGATGTGCTTCTTCTTTGGTTTGGAGTGTGGTTTGGTGCTTTTGGTGTGGAGTGTTAATTTTTCAGATTGGAGTGATTTTTTGGTGTGTTTTTCTGGAGTTTCAGTTTGGCTGAGAATCACATTTTTGCTCATAAGTCAAAGAGGGTTACAGATATCAAAATGGGTGCTTCAAATATCAGCTCTCCTACCTAGGGTGACCATTTTCATGTTGGTTTCATATTTTTTAGTGGAGGTTTTGAATTTTTGGAGCCAAATTGCCCCTTTAAGGAGGTACGGCCTCCTTGGGTTGTGTGTCCAGGTCTGCTGAGATAAAAAGGGTCTGAAAATCAGTTTTTTGGTGACCCATTGCCTTGGAGATTGATGCCATACAGCTGGACTTGGAGTTTGGCGACTTGGGTTGGACGTGGGTTTCAAGAAGACACCATTTCTTGCTGTTCTGGAGTGATTACCAGGTCTGAAACAATTTCTTTAGTTGCCGTTAATGACTATGTAAGTCTGAAAATTACCTTGGAATGAAATCAGAAAATGTCTTTGCTGTAGAAAGTGTTCTCCAACTTGAATATTTGCACATATTTCCATTTTCTGTTCATGCACTCTTGTTTTCATCTTTGAACACTGTTAACACTTCAAAAGTTGCAAAAAACACAATCACCAAACTCAAACAGCAAACAGCAAACAAACCAAAACAAACAAAAAAAATTTGGGGGTTGACTATTACAAGTGTCTAGATTCATCCAATACAATGCCACTAAGGAGGATAAGGATGCGCCCCCTCAAAGATAGCTCCTCACGCCACTTCACTCACTGATTACTCACTGATTACTGATTGTTATTCTGGGAAACCCTAGTTAGGGTTACTTTGTTTTAATCTTTGCCGTTGATCTTGGATCAATCTTGGCCGTCTATTTCATTTCCAAACTCTATATAAACTCTCATTCTCGCATTTCATTGTATGGGAGAGTGTCTTATGAAATTGTTGCTCATAGCTACTTTGAGAATAAAAGTTCATATTGCATGATTTGCTTTGAATCCTTCTATTGTCAAGTGGTTGCATGGTTACATATTCTTCTTCGACCTAGAGTAGATTAAAGTAGAATTTGAGTTGAATGCATGTTAGATGAATGATAGATTGATAGTATAGATTGGTGGAACTTTCGCTCATACTTTCTTTGAATGGAAGATTTTCGTTCAATGCATAAAGTTAGACTGAGCTTATAATGTGGATGCTTTAATGCTTACTTTGAATAATATTGTTCTCTTGATGGTATCATTCATGGTAAAGAAACCTTAAGCACAAATCCTAGAAGATTGCACTTGCTTTGTGTAGTTTTTGTCAGTGTGGCGAAGCAAAGTATTGTTATTAGTTTCACTCAATTCGTACCGTCTCTTGATTTCATAGGAATAGTATAGGACTTCTAAATCCTCATCCTTTTTCCCTTTTTTTTTTTTAAATCTTAAAGTTGAAAATCTCAAAAGAAAAAAATATAGAGCATTCAATGTCAAATCCACCTAAGTCCTCACTTATGAGTAATTTGTTAATATAGGTCCCTTTGTGTTACCAGCATATCACAACGCCCATTGAGCTTATCCACACGTCAAGACCTGATTGAAGAAACATTGGAATTGCCATATGATCTTTTTGCAATCTTAGTATACGCGGTAGTTTTTCAAGAGAGAATAGAGCGTCTTTGGACTCTTTATTCTAGAGTGTTCGGTGTGTCACAAAACGCACATCAACAGGATGAAACACATTAACAAGAAATAAGAGCAATAGCTTATTTATACACTAGCTTAGCTCTTTTTTGGTATTATGTATAGAGTGAACAGCAAGATACATAGCCATGAGGAGCAGTACTACTGCTTGCTAAAACATTGTTCTGCTAATACATACATCTTTTTACAACTATAATATCAGATTTGAGAAACTATTACAAAACCATAGCCAATATAGGATCATGCTGGGTGTCTTTAACTTGCTCACTGCTGCACATTTGCCCTGTTAATCATCCAATGCCTGCCCCAAAATGCTGCAAGTTGGCTGATCTTCATTATCCCTTGCCAAAAAAGGTTGTGCTAATACCTGTCCAAGCTGATAACCCCATATAACATTTCCAAATCATCAAGGCAAAAAGGTCTGTCCAAAAAACCAAATAATCTCTTGCTTCATATCAAGTGGACGATTCCTCAGTACCAGCTAGATGCTTCATACCTAGCAGTGTCTTTGCTGCCTCTATTTCCTCTCTGGTGAAGTCCTTAGGCCTAAGAAGGGGTGGAGGGTCTTCCTTCTGAGCTTCCTTGGCCACTTTTTCATTAAAGTCTTTTTGAAAGATTTCCAAAGCCTGTAGAAAGATCTCTGTGCTTGGTTGCTCGGTTTGCCATGTGTGCCCAAATCTGACTTCCTGTAATCTGATTTGCAAGATGCCATCATCCAATAGCTTGAGGAACTTGAATTTGGAGACCTTCACTGTCATGGTAACCTGCAAAGCAATGTTGTACAAGGTGAGTCTTTTTGTAGACTCAGTAACTGCCCTCAGTTTCTCATTAAATCTTTCATCATTTCGAGCTTTCCAAATGTGCCACAAAATTTCAGTAGATATGCAAGACCAAAACAAAGATTGCTCTCTACTAAATTTATTGCTTCTGAATAAAAGAATTCTATCCAATCTGAGTTTACCATTGGTGCTCCACACATCTAATTTATTACAGAAAAAATTCCAAATTTCTTTTGCAAATATACAGTAAAAAAAATATATGATTTATTGTCTCTGGTACCCTACACATTTTGCAAATTTCAATGTTAGTAGAACTTATTTTATAAGGCAACCTGTGGAAGATTAGCAGCCATCTGAAGCAGGCCTTCTTTGGCTCTACTGTTTTGGCCTAGTTATTTGAAAGGATTTTAGTCCATTCATTATTGCTTAGGTTAATATTCCACTTATTGTTCAAGTAGTCAAATGTTTCTTGCTGTTTCGTGAGAGTACTATATATAGTTTTTGCATTAAGTTTGTTGATATTGGTCCTGTTTGTCCATTGGAATTCCTTGAATTGCTGTGCATTAAATTTGCTAATTACCGACCAGTCTATTCCACTCCAAGTTTCTCTTATAATAGAGTAAGTCCTCCATTGAGTATCAGGGATATGAAATTCAGTTTTCAATTGAGCCCAATCCTTTAACACTCCATCATTCAGAATGTCTGAGAAGCTTTTTATTCTTTTGCTGTTCCAATTCTTGGCCGAGCAACCTTGTAAGAGAGCCAAGGGCTTATCTTTATGATTGAGATTCCACCAAATAGACCTTTGTGTGTACAAAATGCTGCCCTGGGAGAACTGAGTATTGCTTATGAACCCTTTAACTTGCTCCCATGCTTTCCAAATGCTTCTGAACACCACTGAGCCTTTTGGGGATATAGGGTATTGACAACTAAGGTCACTGAGGGGGAGGTCTTTCCATTTTTAACCACTCTTGAGAGTTGCCCTTTGTATATTGCTTCTGATTAATACTTTCCAAAGTTCATTACCATCCAGGGCTTTGAAGATCCATTTGGCAGCCAATGCTATGCCTTGGATTTTCAAGTCCTTTAGACCAAGCCCCCCTTCTTTGCTTACACAACACCAACTCCATTTAATTGCATGCCTTTTTTTCTTACCCTTTCCATCAGGCCAAAGAAAACTTTGAATCCTTTTTTGGATCTCTTCTACTTGATAATTGCTAAACAACCATACCAAGGCGAAATACAGGTTGTAAGATGAAAGAATCTTCTGGCAGATTTGAATTCTTCCTGCCAGTGAGAGGTAGTGCCTGTTCCATTTCTCTATCTTTTTCTCAATCCTGCTTTTAATCCAATTCCACATTTCTTTTAAGTTTGGTCATACCACAAATGGTATTCCCAAATATCTTACTTGTTTGCGTGGTCCTCCCCATTGGATTCCAAATTTATTTTCCCACTCTGGAGGCTTGTCCTGCCACCCTAGAAGAATTGATTTGGAGAGGGAGATTTTTGCACCCGAGGCTTCACAAAATATATTGAGTTTCCTCATTAGATTGGAGACATTTTCTTCCTCCAACAAAGGGAACAAGGCTGCATCATCAGCGAACTGGACATTCAGTAGCTCATCATTGTTTGGGAGTGATATACCTCTAACCTTTGGTGAGAGCACATTGGTTCTAAGAACATAATAAAGGGCATATGAGGCAATCACAAACAATGCAGGGGCCAGTGGACAGCCTTGTCTAATTGATCTTTCTAATGCAAACTCATCTGTAAGAGACCCATTTAATTTTGCATCCACCTGAGCCATTGCATCCTTGAACAAGGTGACTACCATGTTGCAAAAAGCTTGAGGGAAGCCAAAAGCCTCAAGGGTGAGTCTGATAAAAGATCATTCAACCCTGTCATAAACCTTTTCAAAGTCTAATAATAGGATAGCAGCCTCTTTATTAGAGTTTTTTGCCCACTCCAGCGCTTCCCAGCTGGTGATGAGATTCTCCAAGATATATCTGCCCTTAATAAAGCCTGTTTGGGTTGTATTGATGAGTTTGGGCAGAACATTTACTAGTCTTCTTGCCAAGACTTTGGCTAGAATTTTGTATGAAACATTCAATAGGGTTATGGGTCTCCAGTTTTTTAACTGAGTCTTGTCTCTTTCTTTTGGGAGCAGTTTTATAATGCCCTTGTTAATGCTACTCCCCAGGGAGCCTTTCTCCAAGGCCTCCTTGTATACTAGGAACAGGTCATCAACAATCCATTCTTTGAAGGTCTTGTGGAACTCTGCAGGGAGACCATGAGCTCCTGGAGATTTGTCACTCTGCAAGGATTCTATTGCCTTTTTTATTTCTTCTTTAGTGAAGGTCTTGTAGAACTCTGCAGGGAGACTATCAGCTCCTGGAGGTTTGTCATTCTGCAAGGATTCTATTGCCTTTCCACTAGCTTAGCTTTAGATAAATGTGTCAAGAGATACTATATTAATAAATTTATGAAACAAGGTCTCATGCTCTGTTGCATAATTCATTATATAACAGTCTCACAATTTCATACAAAAACAAAATGTACAAAATTTCTTGGGCTGCTAGGTTTTGTTGCTTTTCTTTATTCTGTTGCAGCTCACAATCCATGCTTGCTTTTGAGACTATGCTCTGTATTTAATAATTTATGTTGCTGCTAGCATAATATGTCAATGTTTGGGAATATAATCTCAAGTCATAAACAAATATGCAGTCATGCTTGATTGTACATATTTAATCTGCAACTGCAATTAAAGTTCATGTAAGTCTTCCACTTATTGAGTCATATGGAAATAATTGGGATTTGATAAATATGTCTTTGCAGTTTTCTTAATTAGGTGTATATTATAATAAGCAAACAAGAATAGACATACTATGAAAATTCTTCTGCTTTTATCAGACTTAAAATGGGAATTAACACATTGCATGCATTTTTTCCTATAATTGTTCCAGTGGATTCAATAAAGTGGATACGGAAAGACTGCATGGTTATTGGCTGTGTTGGTGTAGATGAAGAAGGAATGGAATCTGAATATCCGGTCTATATCCTTACTTTCAAAAGTGGTGATCTTCCACAGGTTAGTGAAAGTTGTTTTTTTCTTTTTTCTAAATTTCTTATATGATTCTTTCATAAAATTCTATCAAATATAACTAGTATGTAAGATGTCAAATCCATTTAGTATTTTTGTTTCAAAGAAATTGACATCTTTATATGTGCATGCAAATGTTTAAGCAAGATGAGCAGAACAGGTATTTAAGGATGTGCAACAGTTCACTCCTGCTTGAAGGAATCCTAGATCTAAGATATCTAGCTTGGTACAACTTAGAATAAAACAACCTTTTTATTGCATATAACTTTGAAGAGGATTCTCAAATTTGAGAAATTAAAATACTGCCTTATCTACATTTATTATGTTTAAAATCAAGTATATAATCTGTCATCATGGGAGGGGTTTGCAATAAATATCATTGGCATGGAAATTTGTCACAAATTATATCTACTTTGTTTTTACTTCTGTCCTTAGCTTGAGAGTGGTTGAATTTGCTGTTCCAAATTTTATGGTAAAATTAAAAATCTTCCACATCTTGACTACATATATCCAGGTTCTCATGAGCATGGATAAATCTAATGCAATAATCAAGGTGAAATATTATATTGGAGGAAAATTTCCATTATGTTCTAAATCATGATAATATGGTATTGACAACAGTTTTTATTAGATCCGAATATTGGGAGTTCATCATTTCATTGAAAGATGTCTTTGACAGCAAGTTTTGCTTGCCCCAAATGTTCGAAAGTTTCCTTTGGTGAGTCTGATGGGGAATAACTGTATAAGTTGATTGGAGGACTGAATGTCAAGCAATGCATCCTCAGTCAAAGAATGTTAAATGTGTGGTGTCTAAGTTACCCGTTATGGGCATGGGTATGGAAAACAGCAATTATTTTGGGACCATAGGGACTTATGTTCTTGGAAACGTCCATATGTAAATATATGATGCTTTTTTTTTGCTTTCTTAAAGCTTCAATTGAGTCTGTCATGAGTTTCTCTTGGAAATGTCCTGGAATTGTTGGGACCTTCTTGGAATCATTTGGAAATATTGAAGCTGGTAAGTTTATGAGAAGGAACTAGCAGCTCTAAACAAGTTGTATGTTTCCAAGGTTAATCCCACTTGTGATCAGAAACATAGCCAAATTGGTTTGGGTATGAGGGTAGATTGACCTAGTATGCAGTAATGACCTCAGAGTGTGTGACTTAAACTTCCTCCTTCAAGAATTACAGTTAGTTGATGTCGACCAGGTGATGGATGCCAACATCTGAAAGGCGTTGGGTTCATTTACTTGAATGAC